>JALPQI010006947.1:0-65324 GCA_025490895.1 Thaumatotibia leucotreta | reverse complement strand
TGATTTCGAGATTTATTTTCTAATTTACTGACAAAAATGTATTATCAATGCTAATAATAATATGATGAATGGATTAAAGCGACGATTTTTTGGAGTCGACGTGTAATAACCAGTACTATTTGCAATATATACTTTTTCTACTCCGGCACTTTTATCTGTCATTTATATAGTCCCGCCAACAAATATAAAAGCAGGACTTACGCAATTTCAGAAAAGTCTATATACTCTATTCTTCAAAAACACCCTAGGCTTATAAAGTCGCTAAAATGCAACTGCTAGCAGAGATACCTACTCAATTTACAACAAATCGCAAACCTGACAACTTAACAAACAACTGGATTCATATTGTCTGAAATAATAACGTATCTAAAATAATTGCTACAAACGTAAGGAAAAAAACGCAAGTGTTTTAGAATCGTCACTGGCAGGCAGTAAATGACAGTTAAAAAAAAACGTTACCGTGTCTATTGCATTCCATCATTTGTTTTTTCACTATTATTTTCAGTTTGTGCGGCAATCTTTAAATTTGTTTAAAATTCATTTTTCATCTTTTTTTGGACTGTGAAGTGAAGAAAATAAATTGAATAATAATAAGATAAGATGGATTGTGATGAGGACTTGGTTCTGACACCGGAAGAGATATCGACGGCGGCACAATCAGTTACTGAGAATTTGTTGCCTACAAAATCGCGGCATCTTTACGATCAGTCGTACAAGAAATTCATGGCGCGGCGAATCGAACACCAGAGTTCGTCATTCTCAGAGAATGTCCTATTGGCATATTTTAAAAGCCTCATAGAATTATTCAAACCGTCTTCACTTTGGGTTGAATATTCAAAACTCAAGGCAACTTTCAACATATACCACCAGACAGACGTATCTAAATACGCCAAGTTGCTGGCTTTATTGAAAAGAAAGTCAGAAGGTTTTAAGGCGAAAAAAGCGAAAACTTTTTACCCGATGAATTAAAAAAATTCATTGAGCAAGCACCTGATCGGTATCATTTGTTCAACAAGGTAAATGTATAGTTACATACTTATTTGTTGTTTTATTTTGCACTAGTATATTCGGTTAATTATGTTATTTAGGTATTCTGTGTATGCAAATATTGTATTTAATTACATTGCAAGGATTTTTAACACCTAGATTCCTATTTCTTGTTACAGGTGGCTGTATTTTTTGGAATAATGGGGGCTTGTCGCCGGCAAGAGTTACACGATTTAAAAAATATCAATATTATTGATGCCCAGGAAACGCTAGTGGTTCATATAATGAACACCAAGAACCGGATTGATCGCACTTTTACAATAACAGGGAAATATTACCATATCTGCAAAAAGTACATGATTCTTCCTTCCAATATATTTCCATAAATGAATTAAATTTATAATAATTAAAGTATATTTTCATATAACAAACTGTGTTTTATTTGTGATTAATATAATCCTTAGTCGTAGAAAAAGTAATGTATGCAACGTTGTTTAACCGAGTCAAAAAATACTCGTGGCGTCTTTATTAACAATTTTCGGCTTCGCCTCAAATTGTTACTTACGCCACTCGCCTTTTTTGACCTCTCTTAAACAACTGTTGCATAAAATACTATTTACTGACTGGGGAAAAAGAAGAATCTGTAAATTACATTACATTATACATATTAACACAAGAAAAAAAAACGATATTTACTACACATTGAGTTTTCCACAGTAATTCAACAATAGATTTAAAGATGTGAACGGAATTAACGGGTTTTAATAGTCAAACAAGAAAATATTTGTGGTTAAATACTTAAAAAGCTTATGCTAGAAAGTACTACGTCGTGCACAAACAGAATTAGCAGTAATCTCGCACCTAGCTTTAGTGATGATGTGAAGCTTCCGAAGATAGACATAGCAAAGTTTACCGAAAACTATCAAGATTGGACGTCCTTCTACAATGTGTTTTCTTCATTCATCCACGAATAAGCAAAACTTAAGAAGAGTTCAAAAGAGCAACATTCATAATAGCAAGGCCAAAGCAATTCGAGAGATATTAGGTATGGACACCTATGGAGTGCCTAACAAAGATGAAAATACAAGATATTATTAACCCAGTTCCTTGGATACGCTAATTAAAATACGATGAAATATATACCTAACGAATTAGACGAAATATGTAACCAATTCTTCAAAACATATGACTATCTTTCTTGGTTTCATTTTATGCGCAAAGACCGATTATGCATATCCGTGCAAATATTTATGACGAGCTCCGTCCGAACCTACAATTTTGTGCACTTATTATTTACGGGCATATTGTTTACACAAAATCACTTAATTTTATTCTAATTTGTGCTAAATAAAAACGTTTAACTCTTTAAGAGTAAGTATCACTCAATAAATAGAATGTTTGTTACCGCAAATATACGAAATTACGAACTTACATGTGCACCTACTACCACCAAAATACATCGCCATCTTCAACGCTGTCTTGCGACTGACTGATGCGGCCGCCCTAAGGTATTTGCTAATTTTACGTGTCGACTAGTGTCTGCAGATTCGATCGGTATAGGTTTGAGCTCGAAAATACAATTTACTTGGTGACAGGATTTTTGCAAAGTAATTTGCAGGATTGTATCAAACCGGTCGGAAAGGGTTAGGTTAAAACTGCGACCATTGCGATCCCACGCAGAAAGGAACGGTTATTAAAATAGGTTTGAGTTAGGTTACATCTGTAACCCCACACATAAGCGAACAGCTATCCAAGTAGGTAGGTTCAGGGTTAGTTTAGAACTGCGGAATAAAAATTACTAAATTTAAACCAAACTAAAATAAGAACCCATAAAGGAAAATCTCCATTATAACCTAAATACAAAATAACTCAAGTACCATTCAAAATTCACAAATTTAAATTTATCGGAAACTATTCCTTGACAGAATGACTTGTCGATGAAATGAAAATACTTGAACCGTTGTCTTTGAAACAACATTCGATTAAATATTTGTGGCATTTAAGGCGAAACTAAAAAAAATATCACAAAATTAAAACTTATTTAGGCCACTTTTGAATCTCCTGAGAAAAAAAAAACAAAATAGCATTTATTGTTCGCAGGATTCCGTGTAACATGTATATGTATAACTACATGCGGTCGAAATGGTAACCTCCTTCTTTTTTAAAGTCGGTTGAAAACATTTTTTTTTTTCATAGAAGTCTAAAATCTACGCGTGCGAAGCCGCGGGCAAAAGCTAGTTCGTTCATAAGTTAGTTAAGTGTCTAACCTATGTAACGCATTGGTGTAAGCTGTAATGATACATAGTTTTATGAATAAACAAATAAATAAAAAATCTCAACCGTCCTGCTTTCGAAATATTTTGTATTCAAATTCAGGTAGTGAGATTAAACAGCCTGAGTTATTGCTTTTGTACATTGTCTTACCTCAATTTGGTTTTGGGATCGTTGTCAATAAAGGTGGTAGTTTTTTGTTCATCAAACCAAAAAAGCTAATACTTTTTATTGACAGAACAAAAATTATTTACTAGGTGGCCAAAACATAAGCGCATTCCCATTGTCAGTGACGATTTGGGTCGCAAAATAGACGATTTTTTTGAAAATATATATTTTTTTTTCAAATCATAAATGGTAGTTTACGACCTGGCTGACTCTTCTATACGCATCGGCCTACGGATGAACTTGGACAAAACCAAGGTTATGTTCAATGAACATGTACTACCGGAACCGATCGCAGTACACGGCACCGTTCTCGAAGTTGTTCAAAGATATGTATACCTCGGCCAAACATTGCAGATGGGTAGAAACAACTTCGAGAATGAGGTGAATAGACGAATTCAGCTAGGTTGGGCAGCGTTTGGGAAGCTACGTCGAATCTTCACATCGTCGATCCCACAGTGTCTGAAGACAAAAGTCTTCAATCAGTGCGTCCTACCCGTCATGACGTACGGAGCCGAAACGTGGACACTGACGGTACGGCTGGTCCACAAGTTTAAGGTCGCTCAGCGAGCTATGGAAAGGGCTATGCTCGGCGTCTCTCTGCGGGATCGAATCAGAAATGAGGTTATCCGGCAGAGAACCAAAGTGATCGACATAGCCCACCGTATTAGCAAGCTGAAGTGGCAGTGGGCTGGCCATATTAGCCGTAGAACCGACAACCGTTGGGGTAAACGAGTTCTAGAGTGGAGACCGCGTCTCGGCAAGCGTAGTGTAGGACGCCCTCAGGCAAGGTGGAGCGACGATTTGCGCAGGATGGCTGGCAGGAGCTGGATGCGAGCAGCCGAAGATCGAGAACGGTGGCGTGAAATTGGGGAGGCCTATGTCCAGCAGTGGACTGCGATAGGCTGATGATGAAATGGTAGTTTTACTCAAGAAGAGCAGGTACCTACGTTGATCGTGGCAAGAGACCTGTGGATTATGTCGTTAAGCGTCGCTCGCATGTCTGGAAATACGGCCTGCGCTTTTTTGACAACTTAGTCCGTGGTGTCCCAGTCGGTCCACGTCTGTGCCACAACAGCATAAGTGAGGGGTACATACCGCGGCCCCGAGTCTCAGGCCGGTTGCGAGCCTAAGAGAGGCCGGATCCAGGAAAGTACCAGTACTAGACGAAGGATTGAAAATAATAATTGGTTCAAGGTTCAGAACTAGTAGTACCTAGTCAAGTAGGTAAAATTTCATTGCAAGTTTGAGAAAAGCACTATACAAATCTCGGCGAGAAACAATGTTACAGGCCGCGTATCTCTATCTGGCCTCAGTTCCTTCGGCCAGATATATCTACTTGGCCTGTAACCTTTCGATTCCCGTCCTCTATAGTAATGTACCTACTATTAAAAAAAGGCCATTTTGAAATTTGTAGTAAGCCTTACTCCGAGTCTATTTATGTCTTGGCACTTTTTATGAACTGCTTTAATAATGATTGTAAGTTTGTTTTTGTCTTAAATCTTATAATAATGTACCTAAGGTTTGTATCTCTAGTCCACAGTGTTTTTCGGTGTTTCTATGCGATTTTGTTACGCGTTTTTTTTGTTCCTTATCATCACCACTTTATTTAACGTTTTATAAAAGCAAACGAGACTATTATGCCACAATAGCAGACAAAAATGAGTCTGCTACAAGATAATCGAAAATGACTCCACTATTTATACGCAGTTCGTCAATAATTTGGGAATGGTAATGACTTGATTGTTGCGACTGAATAATCGCATAGAACTACCCTTTTACGCCGTAGCAATGACGTCAGTCGTCACAGGTCCCTATCAGTTTGTATTCCGCTTTATCAGCTGTGAAACGTAATACGAGAGATATTCGATCCTGCCATATAACAGACATGTATTACGTCACTTGATGTTCATTTGCCATCAGAGATATCAGACCGACCACGGTGCTCAAAATATTTGAACAGTCAAGGGCATAAATATGTATACACTATTTTATCTTATGCCGAAAAAATAAGGTGGAAAAGGTACATTCCACGAAAAAGTCCACCGATGTCCCGTACGAACACGGTTTTTCTCAAAATTGTGAGTTTATCGAAGTTCTCTTTCGTGACTAGAGGTATCAAAAATTGCTCAAAAATATATATAATAACTAATAACTCGGAAGAAAACTCAAATTATCGAATTATACACGCGTTTGTACGGGACAGCCCATGGAATGCTCCAAAAGTGTATACATATTTTTGCCCTTGACTGAACAAGCACTCGAACGCTTTGACAATAGTCTGCTTAAATGTTTGGGAGTGCCCTGGCCCCAATTTCACCACATTGACAAGTGCTACAATTGTAAATTTGCTGTTTCTCTAATCGGGAGCGTCTATAGGCTACAGTTACCGCTTATTATCGGAAGGGCCGTGCGTTTGTTTACCACTAACATAAAATGTAGTGCAGGAACTTAAATAAATTAGCAGTAAATAACTACTTTTTTGCGAAGCAAAATTACAATTGTCACAAAATACAAGGCAATTGTAGCGAAATTCCGACATAAGCCGAACCTCATGTCAAGATTGAATGAAAATGGCACTAAACCTTGCGACAATTGTCATGGGTGTCGGAAAATAAAAAGTAGTTAATTAATGATATTTATAATAACGTTATTATTAATAATTTAATGTTGGTGGCAAACAAGCACATAGACCGTCCAATAGTAAGCGGTAGCTGTAGCCTACGGAGGCCTGTGACGTCAGTAACAGTGATATTTTACAATTGTCACACTTGTAAATATGGTGAAATAAGCCACTCGTCGCTCCGTCATATATGAAACACAGCGGCCATTTCGGTGAGATACACATTGTTTTTTTGTAGTAATAGCGCTACAGAACAGACTGACCAATAAGAATACCGAACCACGATCGAAGTGTATCCCTGTCATACTAAGATATGCCGATTTCTAATAATGAACTTTTGACAGTTCAGATATGAGCCTTATATATATGACTATCGAAAAAATGGTGAGTCTTACCCTAATATTAAGAAGGATTAATCTATAATTGCCGTGTGGTGACGGTAGTAAGAATACATTTGTCACCACCCCAACTCCTCCTGCGGGTGTTGTAAGAGTTGACTAAGGGATTGAAGTGTCACTGACAATTCGGTAATACATAGAATATTGATGATGGGCAGCAGCGTCATCATAGTGGACACATTACTGCGATCGCCAATCCGCTTTCCCAGCGTGGTGATTATGGGCATTTACCTCCTAATGCGTCTATACGCATAGTTAATAGGAGAGGCTTAAAGCAGTGGACTAACATACGCTGTTGATGTAATGATGTGAATCTATAATTATATACCTAACTGTCAAAAGTTCTTAGAAATCGGCAACTATACGTACAAATTTACAAGTGCAACAGCAGAAAAATATATATAATATGCATGGTATAGTTCGTGAAATAGAAATTGGTAACTTTCTACCTACATTATAGTAAAAATAAACGTTCAATTTATATTTCTCGAACTATATGCCCTCAGATTCTGCGAAACGTGAATGTTAAATTGAGAGATAAAGATAAACAAATAATTTAATGATGGCGGTTTAATTAACATTTACGAATAATTAATAAAGAGAAATGATTTCATTAAATTCGATTTTCAGATTATTGTTCACAGACAGTAACTATGCAATACTAGTAATTATGCATAATTATGAAACCTTTCCCCTCAATTATGAGGGCTATGCTAGGAGTCTCTCTGCGAGATCAGATTAAAAATGAGACCATCCGCAGCAGAACCAAAGTAACCGAAATAGCTCTCCGAATCGCTAAACTGAAGTGGCAGTGGGCGGGGCATATTGCGCGTAGAACCGATGGCCGTTGGATCGGGAAGGTTCTCGAGTGACGCAACGTGGGTAGGCCCCACACAAGGTGGACTGATGACCTGGCTTCAGCAGGAGTCCGCTGGATGCGGGTCGCACAGGACCGGTCATTGTGGCAATCTTTGGGGAAGGCTTATGTTCACAAGTGGACGTCTTTCGGCTTATATGATGATGATGATGATGAAACCTCCAAAAGGCCTTCTGGCTGGCGAGGCGCCAAAATACATTTAAAAAGACTACACTTTTTCCAGCAGGTCTAAAATCTATATATTTTTGGCCTGACGGACTTAACATGAATTTTAGTGAACTTCGTATTGCTTGAAATCGAGGCCAAAGGCCCTCAAATGAGCTAAAGAGCTCTTATTGGCTAAAAACAAGCTGTAGACTAGAGCTCGTGCTATGGTATGCTGAGAGATGAATGTTGGCGAGGCAAAGCGAGGCCAAGGACCAAGTTGTGAGCGATCATAATATAATGCAATCTGCAGTGTTATTCACTAAGGAAACCGCCTTGCTAACAGCGCTGTGTCAGCGCTGCGGCAGCGTCGAGCCTAAAAATGGTATTCGACACTTTTAACGACACTAGCGCTCGGCGACGAATGCGGCGTGAGCTGGAACTACACTGCGTCGAGCGAGAGTTACCGCCTACAATGAATTCGACGACGAGCTGTTCTATGTTAGTGAATACCGTTTTTCGCAGCGCTGCGCTCTACGTTGAAGTAAAGGCTGTCTCATCGTCGAGCTCGTTGACGAACGCAGCGTCGAGTGTGAATAAGAGAATAGCATAGCAGCTCGTGAATCTCAGGCTCGTAAAAACCAAATAGGCAATGCAAAACTCAAGGGCTAAATTAAGGTTAATCTTTTCACACATGCCAAATCCAGGGTTAGCGTAGATGGCAGGTTAACGGATTAAATCCATATATTTTCGTCGCAACTAGTGCCCTAGTAATCTCGGAATTAAAATGTATGAAATCATGGGATTTTATAAAGCCAAATCCCGTGACTTCATAGAAATGAATAACGAGATTGCATCACTTAGTCACAACTACACGTAACGTCTTGTTAGTGGTCAGTCTCCGTAGCCTAGTTGGTAGTGACCCTGCCTACGAAGCTGGAAGTTCCGGGTTCGAATCCCGGCGAGGACATTATTTGTGTATTTATTTATCACAAATATTTGTTCCTTGGTCATGGCAGTCTATGTATTTAAGTATCTATATGTGTATACCTATCTATTATATATATCATCGCTTGGTACCCATATCACAAGCCTTAATTGAGCTTACCGTGGGACTAGGTTGATTTGTGTAAGATGTCCCAAGATATTTATTTATTTTTATTTATTTATTTAGTGGCATATATAATAATAAAATAAACTTTTAGTTTCACTGTCAGACTATACATAGATTATGGCCGTATGCAAAAGAGTCATTATTGAGATGGAATCAACTCTCAAACCCGAGGCTTCTTCCAGGGTTCCATTATACAAAGAGGCCAAAAAAGTGAACTCCCATTACCCGTGAGGTTTAGGGACTCAGAAGAGGTCCCCTGAAGAAACAGCAATCCGCTTTTATGGAAGATTCAAAAGGGTCGAAATTCTTTTGAAAACGTACCTACTATGCCCTGCTTTTATTGATATTTTTAGACTTCTATATGATTTATGCTTTCCAGTAAAGCACGTTTTAATAAAAACCAAAAATCATGTCAAATGGATATCTAACGGTGTACACAAATGACTGAAGACCCCAACAGAATTGGTAATGTTATAAAGGTCTTACCTCTCAACCAGATGATTAATGTCATAATGCATTTGTTAATTCAAGTCATATTGAAGAGTGCATAAATTCTCCCACAGCAACCCTTGCAGTTAGTAGCAAAATATATTACTTACTTAATTTTAACTAATTAATACTAGCGCTATACAAACTATAATACTACTTGCTGCTCAATCAGAAAATTGCAAAAATACACATTCATTTTAGACAGTTTTGAAGAAAATGAGGGCAAACATTCTTTCAAACGTTCAAACAAAATAACCGCTTACCCTGAGAAAAAACGACTAAGTCCACTAGAGGTCAAGGCGGATAACAATCCTGTGTCTTCATTAGGTGCAGCTAAAATGTTGGGCAAAAACAATAAATATAAGTAACATACCATGTTTTCATTGGTCCTTAGGCTTCAGTTTGGCAAGCTATGACGTATCCTACCCTTCTCTCTTAGTTTAATACCACCAAACTGGCCAACCATACCAACTAATATTTCTGGCACCCTAGGGAAAAGGGGTATATTATTATGTCTAATGTTGTTAAGTATACAAAAAAAGGGGATCTAAGTAATGACATAAATTGACTACTGCCACTCAGCAGTGTTATTCACTAAGGAAACCGCCTTGCTGTCAGTGCTGTGTCAGTGCTGCGGCAGCGTCGAGCTTAAAAATGGTATTCACTAATGTACTTTAAGCGACGCTAGTGCTCGGCGACGAAAGCGGCGTGAGCTGGAACTACACTGCGTCGAGAGTTTGACGTTTAATGTACGAACTTCGTATTCTCTATCGAAAAACAGCGACGAACTCGCCCACAACCTCGTTCACAGCCTCGATTCCTAATGTCAAATCAATCAGCTAGGATTTTAAACAAGGCTGTCTCGACGTCGAGCTCGTTGACGAACGCAGCGTCGAATGTGTGAATAAGAGAATAGCAGAGCAGGCCTTACACTAATGCATTTCGCCGTTCTGTGGAAGTCCTTTAAAGGTTAAATTAAAGCTATACACTTACATACTTGTTTTAGTTCCAGTACAGGACTACGCTGACATGATCGCTTGCTGACAGTTCATAAGAGTCTCCACCTCTGATGACGGTAGCCTTGCCAATTTCGTGATGAAAATCATCTTTATAGATGATATCTTTGTACTCGCATTTTATGTCTTTATGTGTGTTCATTATGGAATCAACGACACGACATTTTGAATGCTGAAAGGAAATAAAATGTTTTAGAATGTTCTGATTTTTAATTTTGAAGATAATGGTAGTTTCTTCTGAGACATGTTGTTGAAATTTTATACAGTGTAGATGAAACGAAAGCAGAAATTGAATTATGGTAAACAGCCACCGCAGTGACAGTTTTTTCAAAATCACTAGTACCTGAATGACTATCAGGACATTACAAAAAGGAGTGATTTTTATAAATCCTAGAAGGTTACCCAACGCCATTAGAATTTTCAACTACTGCTCAGCTTGTAACTTGTGAGTCTTATGACACAAGTGGTAGGTAGTCTCTTTTTAACACCATTTAATACATAATGTAGTAGTAATAGTAGGAAATCACTTTATTGCACAAAGAATTTTGCTACAAAGACAAACTTATCCCCATAAGGGGTCACTTTCAGCTAACTTTTGAGAGATTGAGTGGAGATTCGAAAGATTAGATAGACAAACTCACACGATGTACAAAAAAATTAAGAATTAAAATACACTATCTCTAAATGAAATAGAATACACATAATATATTTTATCAAACAATACATAGATTACATATCAGTATACATAAATATTATACAAAAGAAGTAAATACAAATATTAAAACTGTTAAAATGTCAGTAGTGCACTAAATTGTCGTTGGTGGATAGCCTTATCTACATAAGTAAATGGGTCAAAATTCTTTTCGTTGTCTTGTTTCATACCACTCTGACAAGCTTTTAGTTGCAGTTTCGACTCAGTATGTAAAAAAAATCCGTGCACTTGTATTTCAGAAATTGAAAACAATACATCATCTCATACAAAAATCACCACTGCTTCACTTTTTTAGATACACAAAATAAGACAACGAAAAGAATTTTGACACAAATGTTTCCGCTGATATTACAAGTTAGGTACCTACACACATTCTGAGAATTAGGCCAATGAACACACGGAACACAATTTTATTTTTCCTTTCCTGTGGCTGTTCTTACAGCTTCTACCATCTTATGTATATCACATCATCGTCAGCCTATCTTCGTTCACTGCTGAACTTAGGCCTCTCCTATTAACTATGCGTATAGACGCATTACGAGATAAATGCCCATAATTTCCACGCTGAGCAAGTGGATTGGAGATCGCAGTAATACTGTCACTATGATGACGCTGCTGCCCATTATCAATGTTCTATCAAAGAATGGTCAGTGACACTTCAATTGCTTACTCGGCTCTTACGACACCCGCGGGAAGAGTTGGGGTGTTGATAAATGTATTCTTCCTGCTGTCAATACACGGCTAACACGTTATATATTCCGGCTATTGTAGACGATGTGTCCTGGGTAAAAAGGGTAAGTACCTACTAAATTAGTTCTTAATGAAAACTTACATAGCATTTGACCCAATCCTCTCCTTTGCATTTCAATGGGTCTAGTTTCCGATGGGACCAGGCCGTGTCGTCTGAAAATGGATCTAAATGTGGTATCTTGCAGCCTGTCCCTTTGTCCCATTTTAAGGCTCGTCTCAATTTTCTCTTCTGGTATCTGTAATGAAATAATTTAATGCCAGTCTTTTATTATACAAGCAATATATTTTTGTTGGAGTAGAATCTTTGGACCTCCATTTTGATGCAACCTCGGTACAATGTGATTACGGACTATTTTAGGTCTTAGGTAGGTAGATTACTGACATATCTGCTTAAATCTCTTTAAAACTATCCAAGTAGGTAGGTACCTACAGTCGAAGACAAAAAGGGGTATACAAAAACGTTCAAAAATATGTCCCAGTGCACTCTAATTCTGTGTAATAAGAACGTCGTAACATATTTATGAACGGATTCTTTCGATACTTATTTTTGCACTTGACTATACTATCGACCAAAATCCAATCAAATTAGTCCACTGAGGGACGTAGGCCTCTCCAATTAACCATAGGTATGGACTTATTAGGCCGTGTGGTGACGGCAGTAAGAAAACATTAAATTTGTCACCACCTTAACTCCTCTTGCGGGTGTCGTAGAAGAGTCAACTAAAGAATTGAAGTGTCACTGACCATCATTTGATAAAAGATTGATGATGGGCAGCAGCGTCATCATAGTGGACACATTACGGCTGCTCAAAGTCAAATTCAAGTATGTCCATTTTAGCAAATTTTACAGGAGAGCAAAAAAACGTAATTTGTCATTTTCATCGACAAATAAACTCAAATTTATTGTCATGGCATGACACTGTAATGTTAATTTTTTGATGATTTTTATTTTTATTGCTCAGTTTAATCACAAATAATAAAAAATATTTTCAGCTTTGTCGTACACCCACATTTTGGGAACAACTGTCAACGTAAAAACAAGCAAGTCTGACATGCTTGATTTTAGATTTGTTGCATTGTACTAAAATGTAGGGGAAAATGAGTCGGTTACGTCTTTTTGCTTTTGTTATAAGACGTATTTTGTCGAATTCTCTAAAACAACTAGATCGAAAATGTTCAAAATCATGTTGCGAGTAGATTGCATCATGTCTCATATTTCTGATAGGTATTTTTTCACATTTTTTAGACCTGCCGATAAAAAATTAAGGGGTGGAGACACATTTTTTTAGACTTTCTGGACTATTATTTCAGAAAGTATTTCACTGATCAAATTATTGGTAAAGAAACCATAAACTTATTTAAAAAACCTATCATATTATGTATTACAAATTAACATTTGGATAAAAAATGTTTCTTGACATTTAGCGGTAATTCTCAAAATAGTGGCATCGTACCCTGCCGTTACGTTTTTGAATAGAAAGTGTATGAAATATGTATGTTGCACATATAATTTTTTTTTTACAGTTAGACACTAATATTACACATCGAGGCCAAAACATTATTTATCTATACATATAATACTTTTTTAGAAAAAAAATTAAGAATACCGTTTTCTACTGTACCCTGCCTTGTCCAAACACGACACTGCTCCAGTTTTAGCTCTTTAGATTATTTAACCGCAGTTGTATGATAATGAAACCTGGTTTTTTATAGAAACTATACTATTACATTATTAAATATGACGTTGCACACGATGTTTAGATTACTTTTAACATAAATATTCGCGTTCGAAGTTTGTCCAGCGATATTTTCTCTATATCCTGTGCGTTCGCGGTATTGCACCTCACACACACATAGAAAGTCTTATTGAGAACCTAATAGAAGCAAAACACGTCTTCAGTATGGTTCTAACCGCGGGTGGAGAGGTTTCTGCACAAGGTGCACCTGTCTTGTGTCGACAAGTTTTCGAAGTGTGACATTCGGAGTTTGTAACAGGTATGTACACTTTATCCTGGCATGCTTATTTTAAAATATTAATACGGTTGGTTTCTTACTTATAACATTTTAATATTCCATTAAGGTATAACTATATATACTAAAATTATGATACTTGTTGAACGAAAACGAAATATAGTGGACTGTAAAACGATAAAAGTTTATGTTTTAGCTAACTTTGTGTGATTTAGGTAATGTTAAAAATTTGGAAATAAAAAGGAATTTAGAATAGGATCGCAAGACGGCTTACCTTGATGTCCTTAGGCGTAGCTCCGCAAGCAAATAAAGGCGATTCCCTAAACTCGCGCAGAGGTGAGCTCACGTACAGCAAAGCAGTCGGGTTTCACCTATACGTATGCTAACGCGGGATATTAGCCGAGATGCGATCTTGTGGTTATGAAACTTTTAGAATTGGATGAGTTGCCGGAACTTGAGATATCGTCTTCGAAATCATTAACTTTACACTTTACATGACTGGCACAAATTTAAGGTTTTTCGCGCTACCGACTTCGAACTCTCACAAACGACGACGACTACTTACTGTGTGTCAATGCTGCCATACCAAACCTAATGTCAAAATGACAGCTATGTTGCCAGACGAAAATATAAACATAAGGCCAATATTAAACATTCCGCCCGCCTAAATGCGAGGGCGTGCGGCAGCATGCCTTAGAATTTACGAAAAAACGATAAAACTTAAAACTACGAAAAGATGCTGTCTGTGACAGCAGGTGAACTAAAGCTAGTACAATTTACGAATGCTACAACTAAGACCTACAGGTTACGATAGCCTGGTAACCAGACTACGTACTTTAACTTAACATTTAACTTAATTAAGAGTCAGATGCCATTGGCAAAGGACAAATCTTGACGACTGGTCTTTTGTACTGTCCAGTGGCAGTCTTGACAGTTACTACTCTACATATGCCATCTGCACCTGGGTGCAAGGCAACGATACGACCTAAAGGCCAATTGAGAGGATTTAATGACTCTCCTACTATAAGCACTAAAGCTCCCACGTTGATATTAGAATATTGTTTATCCCACTTTGCCCTTTGTTGCAGTGTGTGTATATATTCAGTTTGCCATCGGTACCAGAAGGACTGATGAATTTTTTGAATGAGATTCCAACGTTGCTGGACGCTAATATTTAAATCTACAAGTTTCTCCTCAGGCATAATCGAAAGAGGTTCCAAGGTGAGGAAATGTCCTGGAGTTAGAGCTGTGAAATCATTGGCATCCGAACTCAGGGGTGTCAAGGGACGAGAATTTAACATAGCCTCTACTTGTGTCAGTACAGTATAAAATTCCTCGAAAGTTAATCGTTGAGTACCGACAGAACGAGCAATGTGGGTTTTCACTGACTTGATTCCAGCTTCAGCCAAGCCATTAAAGTGAGGACTTCCAGGAGGACTGAACGAGAATTTAATTTCTTGAGACTCCGCGGCCTTTTGCATGAGAGAACCAAGATAGTTACTGGCACCGATAAAATTTCTGCCCTGATCAGACACGAGATGACTGCATCGCCCACGACGTGCGATAAAGCGTCGCAAAGCTGCGAGGAATGCTTCTGTGGACAATTCCGACGCGAGCTCGATATGTATAGCTTTCGTAGAGGTGCAAACGAAGACACAGATATAGCTTTTAAATGTTTTAGCACCACGACCACGTCCGAAAGCTATGTTGAAAGGTCCACCATAGTCGACAACTGAACTTGAAAAACACTTAAGCTGATTCACCCGATACGAAGGGTAATTTCCCATAAATGGAGCAGGGGCAAGTTGAGGACGAACACGAAAACATTTAGTACAGCTAGAGATCACAGATCGAATGGCACGTTTGCTTGACAATATCCAAAAATTTTGTGCTAGAAGATTCATAAGAGTCAGTGCACCAGGGTGCATGAAGCGAACATGATATTCTTGAATTATCAAACTAGTGAGGCGATGGGAGCGAGGTAATAGCAAAGGATGCTTTGCTTCGAAAGAAATCTTAGCGTGAGCTAAGCGACCGCCCACCCTGAGGTGACCTACCTCGTCAACGAAAGGTGATAGTTGGCGAAGACTCTTAGGGAGGGAGTTAGGAGACCCCTTTTTGAGGTGCTCCAACTCCAACGAAAACACACGTTCTTGCACAAATTTAACTAGAAACATAAATGCTCTGTGAATCTCTGATGGCTGCAAAGATCCAACGACACGAGAATCGACAGCTTTCTGTCTACAATTCTCAGAAAAACGAAAACAATATGCTAGCACATGTTGAATTGTTTTTAGTGAAGAGAATCTATTCAACAGATTGTCAACTAATTCTTCGTTATTGGTTATAACGAGAACAGTAAGCTTCTGCTCTTCATGAAGAACAGTTTGGTCTAACGACAACAACGACTTAGGCCATTTTTCAACGGGAAGTCGAAGCCAATGAGGCCCGGTCCACCAACTAGATTGATCAACCAAATCTTGGGGAAGAAGCCCACGCGATCCACAATCCGCGGGGTTGTCAGTGGTTCTGACATGACGCCATGAGTCTGGAGGAATTAGATCCTGGATGTGGCTCACCCGGTTTGCCACAAAGGTTTTCCATTTGGATGGACACGACTTGATCCAGGATAACACCACACTGGAATCCGACCATGCGAATATTTCACTGACCAAGTGAAAGGGCTTCAAAGCTTCCATGACTGACGCCACCAAGTCCGATAACAAAACTGCTGCGACTAATTCGAGTCGCGGCACCGACAATTTACGTAAAGGAGCAACTTTTGATTTGGCACAAACTAAATGAACTGCGATATCACCATTCTTACTCAATGTACGGCAGTAAACAACAGCACAAAAGCCACGTTCCGACGCATCACAAAAACCATGCAGTTGCAAGGCATCAAAATTACCGACGATGCGACGAGGAACAGCTACCGAGCTCAATGAAGAAAGTTGAGTCTTAAACTCCTGCCACTGAAGCCTAATATTTTCTGGGACATCATCATCCCAAGAAACTCCGGAAGTCCAAAGAAGCTGCATTAGGTACTTGGCGAGGAATGTTACAGGCGACAGAAAACCTAATGGATCATAAATTCTGGCTATTTCCGAAAGAATAGTGCGCTTGGTACATCTACCGTTATGAGTATCGACAACACGAAAACCAAAGGAATCTGAGTGAGGTTGCCACAGCAAACCCAATATTTTCAGAGATATATCTGGTTTCATCGAAATGTTTGAAATTCTGTGAATACAAGTCCGAAGATGGAAGATTTTCCAGAAAATCACCACTATTAGAGGTCCACTTCCTCAGATGAAAGCCACCCGACGACAGAATGTTCGTGAGTTCCACCTGAAGGGAGCGAGCCTTTTCGACAGAGTCAGCTCCAGTAACAACGTCATCGACGTAGATATCACGGGCGAGAACAGCTGAGCCAGCTGGGTATTCTTCCGCAGCATCATTGGCGAGCTGAGCCATGGTACGAAGAGCTTGGAATGGCGCAGCAGTGACACCATATGTCACAGTCTTGAGACGATAGTCACGTATAGGACCTGAGGACGAGGATCGCCACAGAATGCGTTGATAGTCAGCGTCTCCATCAGAGACCAAGATTTGCCTGTACATCTGCTTTATATCACCTGTGAAGACGACAGCGTGCCAACGAAAACGAGTAAGCAGATCGAAAATATTGGTTTGTAGCTTGGGCCCTGCCAGTAGAGTTAAATTCAAGGAAACCTCGTTAGCGTCCTTAACACTGGCATGGAAGACAACACGAAGAGGAGTTGTAACCGATTCACGCAAAATTCCATGGTGCGGTATATAGTAGAACTGGCCCTCACCTGCTGAAGGAGGATCTACTTCTTCCAAATGACCACGAGACCCGTAATCTTCCATAAATTCGACATACGACCTTTTAAACTCAGGATTAGAATTTAACCTGCGTTCCAACGACAGGAATCGCTTAAGAGCGATTTCGCGCGAATCGAGGAAGGTAGGCTTGTTCGTAGGATCAACGAAAGGCAAAGGCACTACGAACCTACCTTCTTCATTACGATAATATTTATCACGAAAATAATCTTCGCATCGCTGCTCCTCCTCCGACACGAAAGATTTGGTAGGAGCAGTGACATTTTCTAATTCCCAAAATTTTTTTATGGAATCTTCAAGCGACAAAGTTTGCGAAGAATTCGAAACGAAAAAGCAATGGCTATTCTTCTTACGAGAAGACACGACAGAATTGGTGTTGAGTTGACTAATGTCACACTCACCTATGACAATCCATCCATAGATTGTGTTCAACAAAGTAGGTTGACCAGGCTTCCCTCGACGTATGCCAGGGATCAACGACGAAACGAAAAGTTGTGCATTGAGCAACAAGTCCACTGGTGCCGGTTGAGCGAAGTCAGGGTCAGCGAGCGACAATTTTTTTATGTGCGACCACCTCGACGAGTCGACAGGTTGAGTAGGTTGATCAGCACATATCTTCGACAAAACGAAAGCTTCGAATTTAATATTCGACGACAAAGACGAAGTGTGAAATGGCTTAATTTCACACGATAGAGAGCCGAACGGTTGAGCGACAGAATTACCAATGCCGTACACGGCATGTTGGCCACGAGCTATATTAAACCCTAACATTTTAGCGCAGGGTTCCGAAATAAAATTGCATGCGCTAGCGCCATCTAAAAGCGCGCGCACCGGTCGAAAGTTTCCAAAAGCATCTTTAATTAAAACTTTAACAGTCGAAAATAAAATGGTATTTTCCCCAGTCACCGATGTTAAAACAGTGTTACTACTATTACTATCTGGCAGTACGGGAGCAACCTCGATGGGCACAGGTATTCCTGCATTTTTAGTGAAATGTAATAAAGTGTGATGTGAACGACTACACACACTACAACAAGAGGCACGACAAGATTTCACTCTATGGTTATCCGAGAAGCACAGAATACACAATCCCTTTTCTTTCACTAAGTTAAAGCGAGCATTTTGGTCAAGTTTTAAAAATTTGTGACATTTAGCAAGGCTATGCTGTCCAGTACAGAAGACACAGTTCGGGTTCGACACAACAAATGCTGTTTTATTTTTAGGCAATGGTTTAACAGTTGAAGCTTTCACTTGAATATTTGAATTTTCTAAAGCTTTGCTACGTTTTTCTATAAAGCTCTTTAATATTTCAAATTTAGGTATATCAACATTTGATTCAAGCTGAAGTTCAAATGCCTCACGTGTTGCAACATCCAATTTCGACCACAATAAGTAATACAGCATGAAATTCCGGTCAGGAAGATCAAATTTCGACAAAATATTTAAATTTTCATTAAATACACGGAACACCCGATCTAAATCATTCTTGTTTTTCACAGCCTCACAATTCAACATCTTTTCATAGTAAATAATAGCAATTTGTCTTTTCTTGTCATAGTAGTTGGCCAAAGTTTCATATGCACTAACATAGCTGTCATTTGACAAAGGAAAACTTTTTATTAATTCATAAGCAGAGCCTTGAACACTTGACAACAAGTAGTGTAACTTTTCAACATTACTAATTGTGTTCCGGTTATGAATCAACGAGTCAAATAGTTCTTTAAATGACACCCAGTTCTCTAGCTTACCATCGAAAGGCTTTATTGATATTTTAGGTAGCTTAGCTAAGTTGTTGTCCAACAATACAGGTTTACTTTCGCTGCTGATTTTATCCATTTGAGCATTTTGCCTTAGCCTACTTTTAATAGATTTTAACCTATTTTCGAACTCCCTAGTGACCTCGTATTCATCACTACGTTGGGCTTGCGAAAGCGGCCGCAGAATACGTATTTGTGCGTCATGAAAATCACGTTCAATCTCTTTAAAGTCCGATTCGTTGTAACCTTGCAAGTCTGAACTTTCTATGTGTTCCAAGCGCATAATACAGTAATCCCGGGCGATACGGTATGAATCTACTGTCGAAGGTTCTAATTCACTATCATTATGACCACCACCCATCATTCAAAGCAGCAATTAAAACGAGAAATAGATGTAAACAATTACAAATATCACTATAACCTAAAAGTGATCAATAAACAACTTGACGTTTACAGATAACAGATACAGATAACATGAACTGCGTTCCGTTTCACGCTTTGAGATGGTTAGTTGACACGACAATTTTACTATGACAAGTTGATACGATAAATTGGATACGACAAATTGTACACAACAAACTAAATTAATTTTGAATCTATGGTCCGGAAAGTGCACTACCAACTTACAACGACAATAAAATATGGCGTACACCTAAAATACGAGAAAATGTTCAGTAAGACAATATCTCAAGTACCCTACAATTTGGATAAAAAACAAAAATTATCAAAAATCACGAAAATTAGCTATTGCATACGACAAAAAGGTACTTTTCAATAAGATCCGATCGACGGACCAAAAATAATGAACGAAAACGAAATATAGTGGACTGTAAAACGATAAAAGTTTATGTTTTAGCTAACTTTGTGTGATTTAGGTAATGTTAAAAATTTGGAAATAAAAAGGAATTTAGAATAGGATCGCAAGACGGCTTACCTTGATGTCCTTAGGCGTAGCTCCGCAAGCAAATAAAGGCGATTCCCTAAACTCGCGCAGAGGTGAGCTCACGTACAGCAAAGCAGTCGGGTTTCACCTATACGTATGCTAACGCGGGATATTAGCCGAGATGCGATCTTGTGGTTATGAAACTTTTAGAATTGGATGAGTTGCCGGAACTTGAGATATCGTCTTCGAAATCATTAACTTTACACTTTACATGACTGGCACAAATTTAAGGTTTTTCGCGCTACCGACTTCGAACTCTCACAAACGACGACGACTACTTACTGTGTGTCAATGCTGCCATACCAAACCTAATGTCAAAATGACAGCTATGTTGCCAGACGAAAATATAAACATAAGGCCAATATTAAACACTTGTATTATTAACAGTTATGGAGATAATATCTAGTTAGTCGACTTTTCACTGCACCCTGTGTAACTTTATCCTGCAATCACTCTGCAGGGTAAAGTGACCGTTGACAGGATAAAGTGAAAAAAGCTATTTATACAAAGTTTTTACGAACTTACACTATATGCAGGTAATAATGTATGTGTGTTTGAGGCTATCATGTCTTTCTACAGAATTTCATTTTACCGAATATCACTTGCCAACCCACGTTTCGCAAATGATTCACTTGGCATACTAACATTGCCAACTTTCATTTAGTTCCTCTTTCTCTTTTAGTGCTATGCATCTGTAAGTATTCTGTTCTATGATGAGGATGCAATTTCCTCGAAGGTCGGGGCTCAGTAAGGCGATCCTTTGAGATCCCTCGTGTGTTGCTTGGCGATCCAGGGCCTGATCACAATATTGGAGTCACCTTTAAACGTCTGGTATTTGGACGATGGGGAGGTGATTCCAATATCGTGCTCAATGACGTCCGCAGACTTTCGACAATTTTGTGGTCAATAGGCTTAGACGTAAATTCTTCGAAGTTCAATTTTTATGCCTGTAGCCCTGTCAGACTTCGAATCTGTCTTGTCAGGCATCAGAGTAGTTTGATGGAGTGAGCTCGGAGCTTTAGGCTAAGACGGTGGCTTTGAGGGCTGCTGAGTGCTTAGAGCAGTTATGAGCCGTAGGTGCTTCTACGAAACTGCCTTACCAGTACAACGCCGCGTTTAAATTATACTTCAAACACAGTCTCAACTTGGATGTTTCAACAGGAGGCAGTTAAATATGACAATTTGCTTAAGTAAATGTTAGGAGCTGTCTTAACGTTCTTGGCGAAACGCAGTAGTGCAAAACGACATTCCTTATTCGTTTCGGAGGTCTTGAGATTCGCTGTATGCTGTAAAGGACGCTAGGGTCGTAGCGTTTCTTACCTCCTTTCGTGCGACCGCAGGTATTTTTGCTAAAATCTTGTCTATAAGCCTACCTTTCGTGCGGAAGGCAGGGGGGAAGCGTATCCGAACAATCCCAATTCTCAAAAGCTATGGGCTGATGTTTTGCGCTCATTTAGCAGCATTCTGGAAGGTGCTAACTAGTGTTGTGGAGGATATCACTCGGTTTAAAGCGATGAGGCAGCCCGAGTTCTGGGCCTGGTTCCATGCACTACTGTCGCCACAACTAGGAAAGGTGCTCGATAACGATACATTGAGAATGGGTGGGATCGAAGGTGTGCGAACCCCATCTGTGCATATGCAGAGCGTTAGTAGAGGTGAAGGGGCACTACTGACTGAGTTGTTCCCGTTCTGCGGGGCGTTCGAGACACCATGTGATTAAGGACTTGGTCTCGACTCTCGCCGAATGATCCCTGCATAGCAGAGCCTCAGGACTTAAGCCGTACAAATGGCAAGAGACCGGACGGCTTAACGCTGGTTCCCCGGGCATGGGGCCGCTGCCCGCTGTGGGATGTTAAGTATGGACAATTGGGCAGTATATTTGGGCCTTCGCATCTGTCGCAGACATTGCAAAGGATGCAGGCGCGGCCTCTGAGAACGCTGCCAAGATCAAACATCTGAAACCAACTTGCAACTTAGAACCAGCTTACGAATCTGTTCCCCGTTCCAGTTCTCACCTTGTCCAAAGAATTACGCTTGCCGTCCAGCGCGGTAATGCTGCAAGCACGTTTGGGAAGGGTGGCATCCATCAATAATGTAAACAATCCTAAAAACCTACATTATTTCATAATCACGCACGTTTAGTACACAATTAACTTAAAAACCTTCAACCTTGTGTTCACTACAATTTTCCGGATACTATAGGTACAAATATAGGTATAAATATTAGGGCATAAGATCATAACGGTCGATGTATTTTAAGTTTAGGTTTAATAAAAGAGTTGAATTATTAGTGCTAAACTTGTTTTTTTCATTTCAGCTCTCTTTAACCTGCCATATCGAGGGTTGCCTGGTGAAACCCGATAAATGACAAAAAGTGAGATTTTAAAGTAAAAACAGTTTTAGGATGATTCAGTATCGGGCAATCTAATGGTAATATCAGATAAGCTGATTTTACATGTATCATGGAAATATGCCGAGTAAATAACCCAATAAGTACTTGATTTCAACTATTAATTCAGAACTAAATACTACAAGTACATTTAAGACTTCATTTTTATTTATTACTTAATGGAAGAACCACATAATGTACATGTATTGGTATTTAGTGCCGAGATATTTACACCTAATCAAACTAAACACACAATGTAGAACCAGTTACTGTTACTTACCCGGTTTCACCTCATTACGGTTGCAAACTTTAAAGGATTTTATTACGAATTAAAATACGTTAAAAGCATTTGTTGGATTCTACTTTTACAATATCATTTATTACACATACAAATGTATTCAAAGAGAACCCAACAAATAAACTTATAGTACTTTTTTGAAACAATTCTCTAATAAAATATTATGTTAAGTCCAGTAATCGGATTTTCGCAAGAGGCCTTTAACAATTTTTTTTCAAATATGTCCGGGGAAGAACCCTATAAGTTTTTCGACGGCCCCATGGTCATGCGCCGCCTTGACAAGTAGCGACACGAACGCAAGCGCACCGCTGCAACGTTGCATATTTAATTGAAAATAGCTGTTCAAAGTTCAAAAGGGGTGTATTGTATTAAAGAAGGTTGTGAATGATTGTGTTCAAAGTTGTGTGATGGGTGACCGAGGCAGAAAATTAATGCAACCACCTAGCTTGCAGTAATAAGCTGGAAACAGGTAATCTACTTTTCTAACCTAGAATAAACGTAGAATTGTCATATTTTACACACCGTGTTTATAGTAATGAGTTCAAGAAACAATTAATCTAAGCTATTGTACCTACCTAACCGTTACCATGAAAAGCATTGTTGTTGTTTTATTGAATTTATCGGTTTTTAGCACTGACTATGAAAAGCGTTGTTGTTGTTTCATTTGATCTTATCGGGTTTTAGCACTGACTATAAAAATAATTGTTGTTGTTTTATGCGAACTTATTGGGTTTTAGTACTGACGATTAATGAGACTTCGCGACTTTGAGTGATTCTTACGATAAAAATAATAAAAAGGTAGTTGTGATTAGCACTTTTGATTAAATCATATTGATTAATTTTTACGTTTCAGCGGGGCAAAGTGCTTCTACGAACAGTTTGTCTATGACTAGACCTAGTGTTTCAAAGGCAATTGAAAAAAAATGTAAGCTGTTATATTATGCAAAACAATGAAGATGGTAAGTTTCCATGGTTTTGAAGATCCGCACATTGTTTTACGTTACTACCTATTGTGTTTGTGGTACTCATACTCATACTTTAATTAAAAAAATCAATTTCAGAAAATGACTAAAATGAGCTATATAGTCAACGACAATAATAGCATGTCAGACTCAAGTAAGTCTGTGGATTATTAAAAAAAACTGATATTAGGATCGATCTGTAACTTAACTTATTATGCTTACATTTTTTCCAGATGATGAAACTGACTTATTTGGCAGTGACTATTCGGATGAAGATCCTACATATGTGCCACATCCTAAGGACTTTCGCAATTTTGATGAATCGCAAATTGATATCGCCGCCCAAATGCACAATAATAATAGTAAGAAGACTCAAGTAAGTCTTTTACAGATTACTTAAAAATAATGTTATGAGGATAAATTTACTTATACGGGTAATTTATTCTGCTTTCGTTTTTTTCAGATGATTAAACAGAAGATCCTAATTACGACTATTTTACCAAAACAAATAGATTTTGACTCAGATTTTACTACTGAAAGTCCAAATGTTTCATCCAAACAGGAAGATTTTTTATGCAGCTGATTGATGAAGTTTTAGATCGAGTTTGGATTGCTGTAGAAGATGACCAATCAGCGGGAGCTCCTTGTGTTCCTGATACAGATTCAGAGAACGATAAAGTTTGGGATTGTGTCAAACCCCTGAAGCGACGTAAGCAAGCTAAGCTATCTGAATGGAAAGTAGATATCGCTAAATAGCGAAAAATGGAAGGGCTACCTTATGTAACCCAAGGCGTTAAGCGTCCTGCTAAAGTTCCAAAGCCTCCTTGGAACCTCCTCGATCCTTGAAGCCTCCTTTGGAACTTTAGCAGCTTTCGCTTTTTAGCGATATCTACTTTCCATTCAGATAGCTTAGCTTGCTTACGTCGCTTCAGGGGTTTGACACAATCCCAAACTTTATCTAAAACATTGTCTAAAATTAAGATAACAGTGTCTTCTACTTGTGAACAAGCACCACCGTCATTGTGGCTAGAGTCAGTTGGTTCTAATACTTTTAATGTATCGTCTTCGGAATCAGAAACGTATGAAGAAGCTCTTTCTATTCATTCACCTAGACCAGAAAGACTACCATTGTCAAGTGTCGGCAAGGAACGTTCCCGATGTTTCCTTGGACTGGGAATTTCAGGAATAAAAATGTCATGGCCAGAATCATTTCGCTGAGGTGCATCGTTCTCTGAATCTGTATCAGGAACACAAGGAGCTCCCGCTGAATGGTCATCTTCTACAGCAATCCAAACTCGATCTAAAACTTCATCAATCAGCGGCATAAAAAATCTTCCTGTTTGAATGAAACATTTGAACTTTCAGTAGTAAAATCTGAGTCAAAATGTATTTGTTTTGGTAAAATAGTCGTAAGTAGGATCTTCCGTTAAATCATCTGAAAAAAACGAAAGCAGAATAAATTACCTATTTAAGTAACTTTATCCTAATAACATTATTTTTAAGTAATCTGTAAAAGACTTACTTGAGTCTTACTATTATTATTGTGCATTTGGGCGGCGATATCAATTTGCGATTCATCAAAATTGCGAAAGTCCTTAGGATGTGGCACATATGTAGGATCAGGATCTTCATCCGAATAGTCACTGCCAAATAAGTCACTTTCATCATCTGGAAAAAATGTAAGCATAATAAATTAAGTTACAGATCGATCCTAACAACAGTTTTTTTTAATAATCCACAGACTTACTTGAGTCGGACATGCTATTATTGTCGTTGAGAATATAGCGCATTTGGGTGGCAATATCAATTTGCGATTCATCAAGATCGGAGGAGTCATTTTCTGAAATTGTTTTTTTTACTTAAAGTATAAGTACCACAAACACAATAGGTAACGTAAAACAATGTGCGGATCTTCAAAACCATGGAAACTTACCATCTTCATTGTTTTTCATATAACAGCTTATATTTTTTTAATTTGCCGTTGAAACACTAGGTCTAGTCATACACAAACTGTTCATAGAAGCACTTTGCCACGCTGAAACATACTGAATTATACCTGAAGAGTATCATGGATGGATAAGAAGCCTAAAAAGTTTTTTGGCATAGCTCTTACTTTTTCATATGTAGAATAATACCGTTATTACTTTTAGATTCGTCTATTTTTTAAGTTTTTATTTGGTAATAAAACCCTCTTAATAACAAATATGGTTTTCTTATTTATGCGTAAACCCAATAAGTCGATACCCCTTGGTAAAAAATGTTATCTTACAGGAAAACTAGATGAGCTACATAACTAAAACATAGATAAACTTAAAGTGAATGAAATTGCTTTTCACAAACCACTCATAAAACTACGAATCTATTTATCAAAACAAGTGTCCGATGACAATAAACCTTTAACATCATTTTTCTCGAAACTAGGTATCACGTACTTATAGGGTTTCACCAGGCAACCCTCGATATTATCCCTACTACCCTGTCTTGTCACTTTCTCCTGTACGTCTAAAATTTCAACTCGCCATAACTTCTATGTTTTTCGGACTAGTTCGTTCCTTTCCGCAAATTTGGTATCATTGATGAACTCAAAAACATATTCAAATCTAAAAAGCTTAAAAAAAACCACTCTCATTTTTTTCATTTACTTTACCCTGCCGATGCCACTTTTATGAGAACAACCCTTAGATACATGTATGGGATACCCTTAAAAAATATAATTCTGCAATTTATATTCAAAACTCAGTAGCAACACACAATATATACCTTGAGCTGAAATTTCATAAACGTACGCTAAACAGTTACAACAGAAACCGCTGTGACATACAGACGGACACACAGGCAGGACTGCAGGACGCAAATGACTTCCGCTTTTGCCACTTTGCCTACGGAACCCTACAACAGTATTATTACTGTTCTTCCTATTCTAATTATTAACAATATTATAAATGACAATTTTATTCCTAAATTATCTAACTTATCATAAGTATTGTTTTTATTTTTTTTTGCCATAAAATGGTAGTAAAATTGACAAACTGATAAAATATTGTTTAATTAGCATATAACCAAACCTGATAGGTAGTTCTTCTTCCTAGCGTTTTCCCGGCTTATGCCACGGCTCAGAGAGAGCCTGGTAAGCTGATAACCAAACCTGATAGGTAGTATTCTACATAATATTTATTTTCTGACTTTTATTGAGATCGAATGTTTTCCTATACATTTTACATAGACACTTCAGCAAGGTCATAATATTTTTAATTATTTAAAATCCTAAAATATTAACTTAAGTATAAACGTCTGGTTAGTTTAAAAGCCATAACGCTGAAATCAAGCATCTCCTGAGACAATTTGAATTTCAAGTATCTCAGTTAGATACTGCTTTCCAGTTCCAGCTTGGATCTGGACCAAATGCTTGGTTTTAGCGTAGATGTTGAGGGAAATTCGACAAAGCTGAAAACATTTCTTGTCTATAACTTAAAAAATAAGGGGTTTAGAAGAAAATTTTTGATGCAGAAAAATGCGTTTTCGGTTCCTTTTTCAAAATATGCAAAAAAACAAAAACTGAAAAAAATGGACATACTTGAACTTTGGGCAGCCGATTACTACGATCGCCAATCCGCTTGCATTTACCTTCAAATGCGTCTATACGCATAGTTAACAGAAGAATCCTACGTCCAGCAGTGGACTAACGTCGGACTATAGGCTGATGATGTTATGGACGCATTAGAATGTAAAAGCCCATAATCAAGCTGGGCAAGCGGATGGCGATCGTAGTATAGTTTATAGGGTCCATGATGATCTGACCATCATCAATCCTCTATAAATTAATATTTAGTGGCACTTCGATCCCTTAGTTAGTCGATCTTTACAAGATCCACGGGAAGATTTGAGGTGGTGACAGACAAATGTATTCTTACCTACTGCCGTCACTACGCGGCTATTGAACTGAACGTTAGTAAACAATTTTTTTAATTCAATTATATTAACTACAACGGATGTTACAATAGGAAAGTATAGTGGTAACAATCTGCTATTTCTCCGCGGCAGATAAGATAAAAATTTTGACAGTAACTCTGAGTCATGAAAATTCAAATATGGTAGTTCACAATCTCAGTTTTATCGCAAGTATTTATACTTATCTTGTTTAAACTGGGCTTATGTTGTTCATTTTTTATCAGTAAATATTTGTGGATAATGTGGATCAATCAATGGACCTTAGCAACATTTTGAAGTATTGCGGTTTGAAAGATTAGTGATTAATCACACATAGATAGGCATTGATAAGAAGTGATATAATAACAATTTTGACAATAGATAAGTACATTTTTGATAAGAGCTTTTATTACAGACTCATCATTATTTGACATTATAAAATTTATAAATTTCAAGTTGATCGACATGATTTATATAGTAAATTCTTATTTCATAAAATTATATTGTGGAACAACTCAAATTATAATATTAAACATTTAAAAATTAAATGTTATATATAAAACAATGACGTTTAATTAGGTAGACACCCTGTGCGAAACAAGAATATCAAAAAACATGGCACAATATGGCATGAGCTGATTTTGTCCGGTTGATGATAATATCGCTGACTGCTTATTTACTTTAGGATACAAAATTCGTAGAAACTTGTGCTTAATGCCGTAAACATTAAGTGTCAAATCTGCACATTGAAGTCTTATTTAAGTAAAAACTTTTCAAACCTATGATTCTATTTTAATTATGATTAGACGTTATCTGACAGCTCCTGACGGTTGACATCTAAAATGAACAGAGAATGATGGGAGTAGCTTTATTGGTAATTTAAATAATTGTCGTCTGTCACAATGTACACGTATGTGAATTAGGAAGTAGAAAATATCAAAAGAAATATGTTTATTTACAGCATAATATTTGTCATTATTCGCTTCTAAGTACTAAATAATGCTACTTATGCTAGTATTACATTGTAGTAGCTATAGTGAAACCAGGTCAATTAGGACCTGAGGACATGGATAATAATATTTTTCTACTACTGTTTTTTGACATTAACACAAATAATAACCTGCATAATAATTGGTCTGAAGACAAAGACTCTCTATGCAACAAAAACAAATGGTTTTTTTAAGTAAATAAATACTGGCCATGCGACCATTTTAGGGAAAATAATGTGAAACTTAGCTAAACGAATTAACTTACATACGTTAAAGACAGGTTTAGCAGTAGCTACAATTCGATGCAATCCTTTGCTGGTGGTATATATTTCAAATACCGGAAAATGAGCGGAGCATACGACACTCGCGTGACTAGGCTTATAGTGTGCGTCACGTCGATCTCGAGCTATAATATTGGTCCATAGTACCTAAACGTCGCTGAAGATTATGTGGGAATCTCAAATTAAAATATATTAATAAATACCTGATACTATAAATTCGCTACTTATACAACTTAAGTAATCAATACAAATTAAAATGATTTGCCGTAGCTGCATTTTTTTAATCGTCTGACGTCACCATACATTTCTTTTGTAATCTAAAAATTACGTTTTGGGTACCATAAAATAAAAATATTATTGACCTAATACTGACTCCTCACATTTTTGTTCCATGACATGTCATTTTATACTAACAAATTAAATTAACTAAAACCATGAAAATACGAGGAATACTCGTAAATGCTCTTATATTATGCATAAAATACACCAAAAGAAGTATATGCCATCTTTTTTCCTGACTTTCGCATTGTTTTTTCGCAGTACTTCGCGGCACATTTTGTCATATTGTTGACATTCACTACTCGCGGCCCAAAGACGACTAAGCGGCAACTAGCCGCACTGTCATAATTTGCAGCTTAATTTTTGTGCCACTTTTTCCGGCGGACTGTGTATCCCGTTAATATTGTAAATCTATGATATAAAAGAAAAAATACTGAAGTTTACCAGCGCTAAAGGAGGGATCCCACCTCCGGCGTTGGTAATTGGGCATTTCTCCAAGCGTTTCAACCGCCGTGACTTCGGTGGCAACATTATTACCCGATTTCTATGGGTATCTCGTACTTTTTTTGGATATCTTGGTAATTGTCAACTACATCTACCAATATATCCAATAGTTTTTGCATCTCTCACAAGATTCGTGAGATATGACTGCCACCGAAGTCACGGCGGTTGAAACGCTCAGAGAAATGCCCAATTACATAATATTTAAATCCTAATATTTTATGATATTTTATTTTTAGACTTTAAATTGAAGATGTAGGAATTTCTGGAGGTGGTAAAGGAAACTAATTGGAAGAGTTTGAACCTTACTAAGGTAAATACTTAGTCCAATATGTGACAGTTTTTTTCAATAAAAAAAAAACATTTTACTCACACTTGCCTACTAACTACAAGAAACTTATTTTGTTTGGTGACGGCGTTCAACAATAATTGATCGACGATAACTTTTAAACTAATTGCTATTTTGTTGTACTATTTTTTTGTAATCAAAACCTAAGCTCAATTAATGCTTTTGATGTGGGTACCAGGCGACGATATAATATATATAATAAATAGATACATATAGATACTTAAATAAATACACAGCCACGACCAAGGAACTAATATTTGTGATAAATAAGTACACAAATAATGCCCTCGCCAGGATTCGAACCCGGAACCTTCAGCTTCGTAGGCACGGTCACTACCAACTAGGCTATACGGAGGCTGACAAGTTATATGCTTTCCTTTTTAATATATGCTTAATTTGAATCCAATAGCAATTTTTTTTTAAATATAGTTTTATTTGTACGTACGTACATATTTTAAAATCATACAAAGTAGTTTAACATAATATTCATAAATTATACCTACTGTAATTTATTTTGACTGTTTATCTTGTACCTACGAACAAATAAAACACGGAAGCCGCACGCCATAGTAAATTGCCTTTCAAAAACGGTCCCGAATTTTAGTTAACAAAATTTAATGTCATCCCCTCTTTAATGCATCACGGCAAATTAATTTTAATGTCAACCTATAAAAATTTAAACCGTCATTTGAAAATAGTTGTGATTGGTCCATCAAACTTTTGATTGGCTATATTCTATAAACATTCGTCAAAGGTGTTGCGCCGAAATATGCGCGGTGTTAAGAAAAGCGCTATGTCCTACCCATCTTGGCACAATTGAACAATTGATTTTGGGGGCATTTTTAAGCCGGCGTTAGACGTCCATGTTATATATGGTCGCAGTCTTGTACTGATTTGCCAATCCGCTGGGTAAGCGGTAGCGCAGTAGTTTGTCAACTATTATGATGCTGCTGCCCATCATTAGTGTTACATAAATACCTAAATGACCAGTGACACTTCAATCTTTGTCAGCCTCTGTAGCCTAGTTGGTAGTGACCCTGCCTACAAAGCTGGAGGTTCCGGGTTCGAATCCCGGCGAGGGCATTCTTTGTGTATTTATTTATCACAAATGTTTGTTCCTTGGTCATGGCTGTCTATGTATATAAGTATCTATATGTATCTATCTATTATATATATCGTCGCCTGGTACCCACATCACAAGCCTTAATTGAGCTTACCGTGGGACTAGGTCGATTTGTGTAAGATGTCCCGAGATATTTATTTATTATTAAAAAAAAAAACTCTTACGACAACCACAGGGAGAGTTGGAGGTGGTAACAATTGAAGAGTCCACGGAAAAAACATGACCAGTGCTTAAAAAAAATCAGGGCAAATTCACACCTAATTCTGTTAAAAGTAAGATGGTTTTTCCTTCTGTAATTTGAATTGATTACACATGTTCTTTCCTTGGGCCCTTCAATTTGTATTCCTGCTACCACACTGGCAAGAAACCTTTTACCACTTGTCATTTTCATATGGTTCATGACCTTGAATATGGAATCCTTGAATGCCTACCTTGCATTGCAGTCGTGTAATTTCTGTATCCAAATATAAAATACTCACTCAATAATTGAAGTCCTGAAAAAGAAATAAAATTAAATCACCTCATGTATTACAATCGTATTAACAATAAAAAATATAATAACAGTAAAAAAAGTAAGTCTAAGCGCGCCATTGCTTGCGCGCGTAGCGGGAGTAATAGAAAAGTGATATTCCCAAGGGAGTAATAGAAATGTCATTTAATAATATTATGTCTTAAAACTTATTTTTTTGTCGGCAAGTGTGATGAAAAACATTGTATGCATCACGGTAGGTAAGCGGAATACTACGGCTGTCCCAGATCAAAGCCTAGTAAGTGTATTTAGCGAAATTTTACAGGAGAGGCAAATAAACATTTTGTTAAAAAAAAATAGTAGCAGAGACCTTTATCTCACAAGACTTTGTCTTATATAAAGAAGTATAACTTGCTTTATAAGACAAACTATTGAAATTTAATATAAGTATCTTTTTAGAACTTTTATGTGCCTTACTAACAACTGATTACAAAAAAATAATAGAAATGTTATATCAATTAGAAAACTGAAACCTAGCAAGTGGTAAAAAATGGTAAATTTTACTGCTTGTAAGCAGTAAACTCTTAAAATGTCAAATATAAAATCAACCAAATGCTTACTTTGAAATCCGGATTAGGATTACCATTTTAATAAGGTAAAGGTAAAATTGTAATATAGTGCATTGGGGTAATTTCAAAGTACAGAAATTCTGCTCGGGTAATTTCGGAATGAATCTTTATTGTGATAAAAATAACGGTGTGTCTTATGGTAATTTCAAATAAGACGACTTATGAAATGACTGCAAAGCACCCTATTTAATTGCAATCTAGGGGATTTCAATGATTTTGAAATTACTGACTACCAGTCATTTTCCGCAGAGCTTCGCTGCAAAGTACTTGCTAACGATTTACTACACATTGAAACTTCCCAAAAACATCATTCTAAGCCGATAAATGTCCACTGCTGGACATAGGCCTCCCCCAGTAAGGTCATTGCCATAACGAGTCATTTTATTTAAAGTTGTCTCGCACTTGTTTTTTGTTTTTGTAACTTTTAATATGATTTCCACTTAGAATCGTGAGCTCTTTCGATCCTTATAGGAGAAAATTTTGGTATCATCTTCTGCTACGAGTGTATGCATGTGCAATAATTTGTTATTTTTATAAATGTTATTGCATACCATTCGAATATCACGTGTATAAACACTACTACACACGCTACTATCGGCTTACCAGCGAAAATAAAAAAACGGCAATAAACATTCAATCAGCAATAAGTTTTTCAAAAACTGTTGCACGAAATATCATTTGATATTCACAAGTCTTTACGGTGAAGGAAAACATCGTGAGGAAACCTGCAGACACCTGCGAAGAAATTCCAGTGTGTATGTGAAGTCCCCAAAAAGTACTGGACCAGCGTCGGGACCACCCAAAATAGGCACGTTTGATGTCGAGTTGTGGAAAGAAATAGAAAGAAATGACAAACACAATATAATAGCAACAAACAAGTATTGACATTATTTGATTTGTTTTATCAATACCTTCGTCGTAATTTGAAGCTTCTGATAATTTGTCCAGGGTTCTTTCATAGAGAGACAACGGACAATACCGACAAATCATGCACGACCGTAATGATAGTGACGTTATGAATTATCGAAGATCCAATTTTGTTTATTAACAAATAGTACAATTTTTTGGTCGGTTCTTTGTCAGTTAACAACCAAAACGCCCTATACTAATCGTCAATAGAAACTAAAATAATTGTAAACAAAGCCTAAATAGTTGCATAATTCCATAATCACGCACTTTTAGAACACAATCTTGGTCTCGTCACCAACTTAAAACCTTAAGCCTTGAGTTCACATACACTTTTAGTTAAAATCATTAATATTTTGGCCACTTTGATGACGCTGCTGCCCGTCATCGATCGTCGATAAATAAATGGTCAATATCATTTCAATTCCTCAGTCGACTCTTACGACACCCGCGGGGCGGTGACAAAAACCGCAGGCAGGGAGCGCGGGAGCACCGACCATTAGAACGCAAACTTCACTCATTACTGACTTGATAGGTTTTATTTATTGTTATATTTGAATTTCTTGTACGACCCTTCGGCAATTATTAAAATCAAAAACCTAGTAAGGGACCATTTCCATATTCAAAAACCTAGTGTGTTCCATTTACAAACTCAAAAACCTAGTATAGCATGCAGTTGCCAGGTTTTTGGACTTGAAAATGTTACTTACTAGGATTTTGAATATGTTGGTGGCATGTAAGAAATGCCCTTGCTAGGTGGGTTTCGTAACTTTGATTCTAAATGAGATAGAAATACAGGTGTTTTTGCATTAGACGCAGCTCAGCATTTGGGGCAGATACATTAAAAAAACGTATTTTGTCAAAAAATGTCCCTTGCTAGGTTTTGATTTGGGACAGCCGACTAACTCGAGTCATAAAAGTCATAAAGCTTCTAATACTCTCGTTAGTAATTCCGTACTTACCTCCCTTGATGCACAATGTACTATTATTGATGATGTATTCACGCTAGAACAGCCCGTGACGAAATCATTAGGGACTCTTATTATTACGCTGTCTAGTATACTACTATCTATTAGGAATACAAATCCGTTTGCGGTTATTCTCGGCTATATGCCAGTTATTACTTAAGAAAAAAGTTGTTATCAATAAAAACCTGTTAATAGTATTTTACCGAATCGTAAATATTGTAATACAGAGCTTTTCAGTCGAGTACCGAGTTAAGTGTGGGCCACAATGCTTGCTGAGTGGCCTAAATTAAGTACGAGAATAAAGCTTGATTATAGCCCAATCATGTATAATATTTTTTTAAACAAATATAAATAATGAAATAAATACGCTGAAACAAAGTGCAGATCCTGAAGTGGCCACTCGTTGATGTCTTTTTTGCTGGCACGCGATTGGTAAAATTTATTACAGTTGTCTACAGCGTTGTATAATGAGTTCATAATAGTTGAGTTGCGAACTCGATGTATTAACATTTGCATAATAAGTAGAAAACATCCATTATCGTCTTATACTCTTACCTGTTACTCATGTCAGGATCCTTCAAATCTTCTTCGTCGTCATCTTCTAGACCCGGGATAGGGATATATGGATCCTTGGTGACTAATCTGAATAAACAAATTACAAACACTTTTATGACCGGTCCTGCGCCACCCGCATCCAACGGACTCCTGCGACCTTCAGCAGGTCATCAGTCCACCTTGTGGGGGCCTACCCACGCTACGCCTTCCGGTACATGGCCGCCACTCAAGAACCTTCCCGCCCCAACGGCCATCGGTTCTACGCGCAATGTGCCCCGCCCACTGCCACTTCAGTTTAGCGATTCGGAGAGCTATTTCGGTTACTTTGGTTCTGCTGCGGATGGTCTCATTTTTAATCCGATCACGCACAGAGACTCCTAGCATAGCCCTCTCCATTGCCCTTTGGGTGACTTTGAGCCTTCTTATGAGGCCCATTCTAAGCAGCCACGTTTCAGTACCGTATGTCGGTGGCGCAGGACCGGTCATTGTAGCAATCTTTGGGGGAGGCCTATGTTCAGCAGTGGACGTCTTTCGGCTGATATGATGTTGATGATGATGAAACATTTTTATACAGGGTGACCTCGGACACTTGATCAACTGTAGCCGTACCATGACTTTGCAAGTCTCGGTAACGTTAGGTTTTTCTCGATACGTTAAACTGTCCATCGCGTTCGCTCCAATATGTCTGTGCGAGCGCAATATAATGCATTACGTATCGAGTAAAACCTAACGTATCCTTTACTTTCCAACTCATTGTATGGTACTGATCAGTTTTACATTATTTTTACTCCACTAAGAACTAGCAACTGAATGCCCTGAGGCTCGGTTAAAGCAGAGAATTGTTTTAAGTTATTTTTTCTTTTTTTATAATTTTTTTAACGGCGATTTCGAGACAATTTGCTAGTTAAAAAATTTCCTTTTTTAGGGTTCCGTAGCCAAAATGGCAAAAACGGAACCCTTATAGATTCGTCATGTCCGTCTGTCCGTCTGTCCGTCTGTCACAGCCGATTTACTCGGGAACTATAAATGCTACAGTAACGAAATTTGGTGAAAATATGTGTTGTATGAACCGCTACAGGATTATGATACTAAATTGTAAAAAAAACCATTGGGGTGGGGGCCCTCCATACATGTAACTGAGGGATAGAATTTTTTTTTTAGTTTTACATAAGCGTGTGGGGTATTAATAGAAAGGTCTTTGAAAATGATATGAAGGTTTATACATCACATTTTTATTTAAGCAAATCGTTTTCGAGATATCAGCTCTCAAAGTCTGAAAAATGTGTCCCCCCCCCCCTCTATTTTTTAAACTACGCGATATAAAATTCTGAAAAAAATATATGTTATGTACATTAATAAACTCTATCAACGATTTTTAGTTTGATTAAAATATCTCGTATAGTTTTTGAGGTAGGTTGATTTAACTGTATTTTTTAAATAATAAATTGATAATGGTACGGAACCCTTTGCGCGCGAGTCCGACTCGCACTTGGCCAGTTTTTTTTTTTTAACTAGCAAATCATAATCGCTCTTTGCATCGAGATTGTGTTTAACAAACATGTTATCATTTATCGCACATAAAAAATAAATCTACTTAATTTAACATGTCGCATATTTCAAGAATTCTTATTTTATTAGTACTCCAATATCACCTTTAAAAATAAAATATATGTTAATTAATATAAATAAATGCACAAATACCCTCGCCGAGATTTGAACCCGGAACCTCCAGTTTCGTAAGCAGGGTCACTACCAACTAGGCTACAGAGGTTGACAAATGATTTACCCCCTTATTCATAAACGTCTGCTAACTGCGACCGTATATAACATGGACGTCTCTCAACGCCAGCTCAAAAATGCCCCCAAAACCAATTTTCAATTGTGCCAAGATGGGCAGGACATAGCGCTTTTCGTGACACCACGCATATTTCGGCGCAACATCTTTGACAAATATTTATTGAATGTCGCCAATCAAAACTTTGATGGACCAATCACAACTACTTATAAATTTTTTTATTTTTTTTTTATAACTAGTCATATTAAATTTTATTTAAAACAGAAGATCAACAATTAAAAAAAAAATATATAAATGGCGGTTTAAGTTTTTATAGGTTGACATTCTAATTCATTGTCGTGATTTATTCAACAGGGGGTGACACTTGTCAACTAAAATTCAGGACCGTTTTTGAAAGGCAATTTAGTATGACGTGCGGCTTCCATGTTTTATTTGTTCGTAGTTTTATTTGTTTCACTTACCTCCGATATCCCCATTCTAGCGAATTGTCTAGTGAGCAGTAGAAGTAGAGTGCACATAGTCCCGCGGCAACTAGCAGGTACCACCATCTTTGTGGCCTGTACATCTGTGTGGCCTGTAAAAAAATATAAAACTAAGGATCGCGCTTAGAAATATCCTCAGACCCGAGGATCGCGCTTAGAAATATCCTCAGAACCGAGGATCGCGCTTAGAAATATCCTCAGAACTGAGGATTGCGCTTAGGAATATCCTCAGAACTGAGGATCGCGCTTGAAAATATCCTTAGAGGTGGGAATTGCACTTAAAAATATTTTATGCACTTGAAGTATCCTTAGGGCTGAATATCTCAATTAATAATATCCTTAAAGCTGAGGATCGCGCTTAAAAATATCCTTAAAGCTGAGGACTGCACTTAAAAATATCCTTAGAGGTGAGGATCGTACTTAAAAATATCCTTAGGGCTGAGGATCGCGCTTCAAATGTCCTTAGAGCTAAGGATCGCAATTAAAATGTTCTTAGGGCTGAGGTTCTCGCTTGGAGATATCCTTAGATCTGAGGATCGAACTTAGAAATATCCTTAGAGCTGAGAATCGCGGTTAAAAATATCCTTAGGTCTGAGGATCGCGCTTCAAATGTCCTTAAAGCTAAGAATCGCAATTGAAATGTTCTTAGAGCTGAGGTTCTCGCTTGGAGATATCCTTAGAGCTGAGGATCGGACTTAGAAATATCCTTAGAGCTGAGGATCGCACTTAAAAATATCCTTAGAGCTGAGGATCGCACTTGAAGTAACCTTAGGGCTGAGGTTCGTGCTTAAAATGTCTTAAGAGCTAAGGATCGCGCTTAAAATGTCCTTAGAGTTGATGATCGCACTTTAAATATTCTCATAGGTGAAGATCCGATCAGATTTTGATTACGTTAATACCTAAATTTGAGTACATTGACAAAACGCTGATTGTCCGTTTTTTATTCCTGAAAAATCTAAAAACTATTTGATTTTTATTCATCGGTCAAATTTTTGAAAGTTGATTCTGAGGTCAAATTCATGAACTTTTACTATGGGACCGACATCCGATACGAGAAAAAAAATCTGATGTTCCATACATTTCCGCCTAATATCTCAAGGAGCATTCAGATCAAAAGAAATTAAATCGTTACACAAAACGTGATTCGTTGATTTCGAAGAGTGGGGGATAGAATAGCGAATGCTCGTTGGGTCTGAATGCATCTTCAGAGTTTGTATGGAACATCCGATTTTGTTTCTCAAATCGGATAATTATTAATTATGTCCCCCAGCACAATGGTAGGAACAGCTATTTCTTTTCGGCACCGGAGGAAAGGTATGCAACCCGATATGCCGTACATTATATATTTTTTGGCCTATATAATATCCCACTGCTATCTCATATATTAGAGGGATTGGGCTATACTTGTAGTCCCTGCGCTGGCCCTAAGCGTGTTGGGAACTTCACATACACCTAAGAATTTCTTCGCGGATGTATTGCAGGTTTCCTCACAATGTTTCCTTCACTGAGAGTTAACGGTAAATATCATTTGATATTCCGTACATAAGTTTTGGAAAAAACTCTTAGATACGAGCCAGGATTTGAACCTACGACCTCCGGATTGAAAGTCAAACGTCTAAACCACTGAACCACCACCACAGATGTCATATATAATAATAAGCAAACGTATCTACTTAGCGTGTCAAATGAACTTAGTGAAATCCACTGAGTTATCCGTCTTTAATCGCAGCTTGCAGCTTTCGGGCGTCAAATTTTGTAAGTTGAAGTGAACAAAAACAATAATAATGCCTCCTTAAGTAATATTAATTGCGACAACACAAAAAAATAAAAACATAAAATGAATACTCAAGGGCCTGAGACAATGAGACATATTTAAAATCATAGGCAAGTAACAACTTCAGTACAAAATCTGACACACTCGGCCGCCATACAAATGAATGAACTTGTTTTTTCTATCCAAATCCAATTCTGTGACCACCACCGCTTCAGAAGTTCAGAATGCCATTACAAATATGTTAATAAGTTGAATACCCAGTCAAACGTACTTTTCTCAGTCCGTATAGGCACACACATCGAAGCATATGTATATCGGAGCTCGACAATTTCACAAAAGGATATCCACGGTGACAAAGTAGTGACACGGTCAGTCCGCAACGCACGCGACGTTAAGGCGTTATGATTCAGTAATGACTGTCATTATGTTAAGCAGGTAAAATGGAGGAGAGGGGATTTGAAGGTCTAGGTGATGAGCATGGAATTGAGCAAAAAAATGAAAAACCGGCCAAGAGCATGTCGGGCCATGGTCAGTGTAGGGTTCCGTAGTTATTCAAAAACGGCTGTGCCGATTATACCTACTCAAAACAGTTAGTAAAGCGTTAAGAAAAAAATATAAATAGATTGGTCTATCGATGATTTTCTTCTTATTTTTTGGACCGATGGATCAAAAGTTAAAAGGGGGCATTTTTGTTTGAAGCGGTTATTCCCGAATAAATTGACTTAAAAGAAAAACTTTCTTTTGGGTCCCTTATTCTTTGACTGTCCCTAGTACCCTGTTCACACTTGCTCCACGACCCAGATTGCACCCTGTATAATAAAGAGGATTGTCCAAGAAAGAACACAAACATTTAAATAGTACATTACTATAGAGGCCAGGACGAAAGGGTTTGCCGGCCGAATACATAGACTGAGAATAAATCTGAGGCGGGCAGCCCCATATTACCGGCTGAGGTACCTAAGAAATGTTTCATTGTAACTCAAACATACAATGAAATAAACAACAAAAACATTAAAGTTTTATATGCATAGTATTGCATAGTGGCAGAATGTCATGATGCCTGTGACATACATTTAAGTGGAATGAAATTAAAAAAGAGCACTTTGCCGGCCTAGGCCCTCGAGATTTGTCTTGTCAAGGTAGCATCTGAAATGTCATACTTCGCAGCCAATAGGATAAGAATAAGGAACATAACAACAATATTTCATTGCATGAGAAAAACATATTTTGTAATAGCTGACAATTTACTATACCTTCAAAAACAATGAACATTTTAGCCAGTAATTGTTTCTCAAGAACGAACTTGACTACAATACAGTGACAACCGTTGAATATTTGACCGTAGAAAATAGGTAGGTATTGAAAAGACAATAGATTCGCCCTCTGTCATTCATATTAAAAGTTTCGTAAGTCCGTCTCGTTCGACCTTGGCTTTATAACGGCACGTCTGTCTCATGTTGTTGCATGCAAATACCTTATGTTTATGTCTAGTGATCGTTATCAACGTGCACTTTCCGTGGCAATGGCTATGGTTGACAGAAAAAGTAACAAATGTGAAAATGCTGTTTTGTTCTATTACTCGTACCATAATAGAGTGTACTCTCAATAAAAATAGTACTCTCCTTGGGATACATACAAACTTTATCCTACTTAAAAAAAACGAATGTCATTAATTTATGATACATAATAGTACTTTAAATTACATTTTGCGCAGTCTATATTTTAATCAAAATGAATATTCAAGTTACTATTTCAAGTGGAGTCAATCAGTGTTATATAATGGATTTTTCAATTTATCGTGAACGTTTTACAGCCGAATCACTTTAATACATTTTAGTCGTTTACTCGTTTCATCAGTGTAATTTCAATAAATTTTAATGATTAAAATACGTGTAGGTAATTAATTGTTATAATTAAAATGACGCATCAGTATAGCGATACAGCGAGGAAATGCCACCAGCATCCTCGGTACAATGCCACAAGGGCCAATCTTAGATATAGGTTAGGTTAAGTAGATTAGTTAGATTTAATCTATGTACATAAATTGTAGTTTTGAAAAAAAAATAATAATAATAATTACTTATTGATTAAAATGTCTAATTTCTGATATATAAATAATTAATAAAACACCTGTGTATTTGATTTTTCTGTCAACCATACTTTGCCACCAATACCGCACGTTAATAACGATCACTGCAGTTATGTCGCAGACCGATTGGCACAGTATGGAATAAGTACAGTTAAAGGCAAAATAAATTGTATACAGGGTTAAAGACCCTTGAATCGTAATATGTTTTAAGGGGGGCCATGACGTAGTTTAGGTGCAGGGAAAGGGACAGAGATATACGACTCGTATAGCCGACTCGTTATCGAATCAAAAACGAGGAGATCCGCAAGAGGACCAAAGTAACCGACATTGCTCGCAGAATTGCCAGACTCAAGTGGCAGTGGGCTGGGCACATCGCCAGAAGATCAGATGGCCGATGGGGCCAGAAACTGCTGGACTGGCGACCACGTACCGGAAGACGCAGTGTGGGCAGACCTCCCACAAGATCGTCCGACGACCTGATCAAGGTCGCGGGAACCCGCTGGAGGCAAGCAGCGCAGAACCGGTCATATTGGCGATCATTGCGGGAGGCCTATGTCCAGCGGTGGACGTCTTTTGGCTGAAATGATGATGAATGATGATTAGTACGTCATGGTAACCTCCCAGGTTGGGAAAAGCGCAGGGCGTCCGACCAAGTTGCCAATCGCTAACGCTTAGTAGCGTAACGTAGTTTTCCCTCTATGTCACTCTTTCATATTAGTGCGACAAAGACAGTTAGCTGTCTTTCGTTTACGATTGACGATTAAGCGTTAGCGATTGGCAACTGTCTAATTGTGCTCAGGCTGTATTTAGATACTGGGGTAGTTGAACGCTTGGTAGCTCGATTTGCTCGGAACTCGGCCTTCGGCCTCGCCCAAAATTACTGGGGTCGGGGACCTCTCGGGCCCCTGAAGTGAAGCACGAGGCCTTCTGCCCTCATCGGGGTCGGCATTCGGCCTCCTGGCCTGGAGCTCGCCCTTCGGGCTCGCTTACTCGGGATTTAGACTTTTAGTTCCGGGGCTCCGCCATCTAGGATTTTTTTTAGGGTTCCGTAGCCAAAATGGCAAAAACGGAACCCTTATAGATTCGTCATGTCCGTCTGTCCGTCTGTCCGTCTGTCCGTCTGTCACAGCCAATTTACTCGGAAACTATAAATGCTACAGTAACGAAATTTGGTAAGGATATGTGTTGTATGAACCGCTACAGGAATGTGATACTAAATTGTAAAAAAAAACCATTGGGGTGGGGGCCCTCCATACATGTAACTGAGGGATATAATTTTTTTTTTAGTTGTACATAAGCGTGTGGGGTATTAATAGAAAGGTCTTTGAAAATGATATGAAAGTTTATACATCACATTTTTGTTTAAGCGAATCGTTTTCGAGATATCAGGTCTCAAAGTCTGAAAAATGTGTCCCCCCCCTCTATTTTTTAAACTACGCGATACAAAATTCTGAAAAAAATATATGTTATGCACATTAATAAACTCTTTCAACGATTTTTGGTTTGATAAAATTATCTCCTATAGTTTTTGAGGTAGGTTGATTTAACTGCATTTTTTTAATAATAAATTGATAATGGTACGGAACCCTTTGCGCGCGAGTCCGACTCGCACTTGGCCGGTTTTTTCAGATTATCACTTTTGGGCTCTATAAGTGCCCGCATGCCAAATTTTAACGCAATCGGACTATTATTTCGAAAAACCCATACAATTTTTTTTTGGGGCGAAAATTCTAAAAAAATTTTTTTTCGGAATCTGGAGAGCCCAAAAGACACGCACAGCGATTTCCAGCTCGATAGGATAAAATATTTTTTTTGCAAAAATTTTTTGCCTATCTGGAAGCTCTCGGGGTCCTCTTCCTCTATGACATATTTGGTCGAGCACCCCTCACCAATCTCTCCCCGGCGGCCATCTTGGATCCGAGAATCACAAAAAGCCATATTATTTTTTTGGCAAAAAATATAAAATTATTATTAGAGCCGACCGTACCTACAACAGACCTGCAGAGAATTTTAAAGAGCTGACGAAAGACGCGAGTGTAAAATCTGCTAAATAAAAAAAATCTTCTCTTTGTTTTGGTCGATTTAACCGGTTTTTTTCGAGAACCTCGAAATAGTCCAATATTTAAAATGTTTTATATTCTTTATGTAGTACTCAAAATGTTATGAAATTACCAACGTCGTATTTTTAAATTACTCCATTAATAAAGAATTGATATACCGAAGAACGAAAAAGAACGAAATTCGAACCGTTCTTTTGTATGGAGTAAAAACCGGTATCCGGGCCCTGCCAACTGTTTGATATAGTTGTTATAAAAACGAGTGTGAAAATGCCATGTGATAAATAAATAAATAAGCATCCTGGCCCCTTCCATATATTATCTGGTGGCGAATGTAAATACAAATTGTAGAACGCAGCTAAGTAAATACACTGAGCTATCCATAGACTAATATTTCTAGACGCTGTCGCTAAGACGAAAATGTGATTGAAATGCACAAGGTCATGTTCACTTCTCGTATAATATACAGAGTCGCTCATTTAAATCGGTTAGTATGAGAAATTCTGAAACTATACCCTGTTTGGTTTGGTGTTTAAAAAAAGGTAAACAATCTTGCAGTATCTTTTTATTGAAAACTACGAATAGAAAATAAGTTTTAGCAAATATACATAATATAACAAGGAAATACAGTGATTTACATTGTTTTTGATTCATTAAGTACCAAGTTTGGATTTTTATATGCATTTTTCAATAAAAAGATACTGCAAGATTATTTACGTTTTTTCAAACACCAAACCAAACAGAGTATATAAGACATACGATTTTTTTTTCTTAGGAACCAAGTCATCGATTTTGATAAAAAGGAAAACTGCATTTGTTTAAAAAAAAAACAAAGTAAACGTACCAATAATCGCCACCTTAGTGTCCAATAGATGACACCCATATATCACATGCAGGGAATATCAAAAATATTCTTATTTACTCTCACATTACTTCACACGTTTTTAATTAATACCAAATAACAAAAGAAACCACAAATTTTAGAAGGCAACCAGTCTTGACATGTCTTTTTATTAATAAATATTTATTTCGTTATTCACTTCTCACTAAATCAACATTAAATTATAATGTAGAACATATTTCATAAATAAAAAGTCACAGTAAATAAATATCTATCGTAAATCATGCTTGACTTATATTTTTCCCGCTTATGATATTTAAAATAAAGTTTTTTTTAGTTTGTAAATAATTTAAAATAAAAAGACGCTTTTGTGATTTACCTTAATACTAAAACTGCTATAACATAACACGTGCGGAAAGTAAAAGCATGTAGCAAAGCACGCCCATATATCGTGCGTTCACTTTCTAATAAACTTCACATAAAACTTCCACACACTCACTATTTTATTCTACGAGCGCACCACACGCAGAAGTACGTAAAACTGATAAAGATTCATAGAATAGATATGCCTTAGCGCGAGCTCATGGCAAAATGTCAAACAATTTGGTTCGCCGCTCCGCTCCAAAGCTTAACGCACACTGCGCTCGAAACAATGATTGTAATTATGAATAACAAATTATTCGAAACATGCTGATGAATATTTAAAATAAATATTCATTTAACTATTAAAAGTTACAATTAACATTAAAAATCACAATCAATTAAAATTAAAAGTAACTGAAAAACAAAAAGACTATAAATAATAAACAGGAAAATCAGCCGCACATCGTCGTTCCCGCTGCAAAAGTGCCCATAACACTCGCAGCGTTTCCGCGTTGAATAGTCATGGACAGCCGAAATTATACGAATAAACCCTACAACAAATTTTGTGGAACAACCGCCGTCACTTCGGTGGCAATATTATTATCCGATTTCCGTAAGTATCTCTTTTTTTTGGATATCTTGGTAGTTGTTAACTAAGTCTACCAAGATATTATCCAAAAATTCATACATCTAGCAAGGGATTCGTGTGATAAAGCTACCACCAAAGTCACAGCGATTGAAACGCTCGGAGAATTGCCCAATAGGTATTTTTTTTTAGTATTAACACTTTATTGCGAATTATAAATATTCGATGTCATAATCGAGTTCATCCCATTTCGAACGTTAACTAGTAGTACCTAAGCTTTGTTTTTTTTATTTATTAATTATTTATAAATAAAATATATCTATGTTACGTATTTATAGTTTGTCAGCCTCCGTAGCCTAGTCGGTAGTGACCCTGCCTACGAAGCTGAAGGTGCCGGGTTCGAATCCCGACGAGGGCATTATTTGTGTATTTATTTATCACAAATATTTGTTCCTTGGTCATGGCTGTCTATGTTTTTAAGTATCTACATGTATAGTCGCTAGGAGTCTCTCTGCGTGATCGGATTAAAAATGAGACCATCCGCAGCAGAACCAAAGTAACCGAAATAGCTCTCCGAATCGCTAAACTGAAGTGGCAGTGGGCGGGGCACATTGCGCGTAGAACCGATGGCCGTTGGGGCGGGAAGGTTCTTGAGTGGCGGCCACGTACCGGAAGGCGTAGCGTGGGTAGGCCCCCCACAAGGTGGACCGATGACCTGGTGAAGGTCGCAGGAGTCCGCTGGATGCGGGTGGCGCAGGACCGGTCATTGTGGCAATCTTTGGGGGAGGCCTATGTTCAGCAGTGGACGTCTTTCGGCTGATATGATGATGATGATGTATAGTCGCTTGGTATTCACATCACAAGCCTTAATTGAGCTTACTATGGGACTAGGTCGATTTGTATAAGATGTCCCAGATATTTATTTATTTACAGTGTATTTAATTATGTAATGTGAGTGTAATTTAAGGAAACATAATTTGATTTGTTTCACAATGATTGTTTGTCGTTATGGTTTCGTTAGTAAATTTGAATGTTTTCCTGTTCTGGACCTAATTACATCATAATATATACATTTATAAGTTTTATAACACTAACCTACAATCCAGGAAAATAACTATTCATCAATATTGTGGTCAGTTGGTTATTTTTATGACCCTTTACGTCACAGTGGCTTTACCACAACAATTGTATAACCGTAATAATTTCAGGTAGGTAACCACAGAATTAGATTTGGATAGAAGGAACAAGTTCATTCATTTGTATGGCGGCCGAGCGTGTCAGATTTTGTACTGGAGTTGTTACTTGCCTATGATTGTCTCAGGCCCTTGAGTATTCATATTTTTTTGTGTTGTTGCAATTACTATTACTTAAGGAGGCATTATTAATGTTTTTGTTCACTTCAACTTACAAAATTTGACGCCCGAAAGCTGCAAGCTGCGATTAAAGACGGACAACTCAGTGGATTTCACTGAGTTCATTTGACACGCTAAGTACCTAGATACGCTTGCTTGATCTATGGTATATAATATGACATCTGTGTAGGTAACACTCGTGCAGTAATGAATTTTTTTTCTATTGGATCAGTACTCAACGAATGAATATTCTTCAAATCTCTAACTCACATGCATCAAGTATGTCACAGTAAATTACTGAATAAAAAAAATTGTTTCAGTAGAAAATTAATATGAGAATTTCACAGAAAATTTACTAGCTCCATCATTAGTAAACTCAATAAGGTCTGTTTTATAAACGGTTGTCAGAATTAAATTTAGATTAGGTTTATGCAAATAAACACCAAATTAAAAATTATAAAAAGCCGACTTCAACAACTGTTTACTCCGAAATCCCATCATCATCATCAGACCCCGACTTGGTGCCAATGGGACCTTCTCGGTTGCCATCATATTGAGTAATTCGTCGATTTTTCTTGCACATGCATAATGCAAATTTAAAACAGATTTATGGATTTCTCATAGATGCGATTGTAAGAACTAAACCAAATTAAAATAAAACCAAAAGTTAACCATCAGTAGTAATAGTAGTAGTAGTAGTAGTAGTAGAAAATCACTTTATTGTACACCAAACAAGTTATAACACAATTATACAGATATATAGGTACAAAGCCGATTAGGTATCAGCTTGGGGATCGCAGTTAATGTTTCCATCGTGGTGACGCTGCTGCCCGTCACCGATCTTTAGTAAATTAATGGTCAGCGACACTTCGATTCCATAGTCGAGTCTTACGACACCCACGGGAAGATTTAGGATGGTGACAATATACTCTTACTTCTTGCACCAGCACGCAGTCTTACAATACACGTGCGAAAAGGAAAGTAACTCGTGAGGATTTAAAACACTCCCTTTGGTCGTAGTTTTAATGTGTTTTTAATTATTTAATAATTTATTGAATTTATTTCATTTTATTTTTGCATTATGATATGACATAAAATACAAATTCTTAATATTTTCATCGATTACCGCTATGATAAACTCGCGTATATTAACTAATTTTAACTTCATTCCGACGTTTCGAACACTTTACAGGGTTCGTGGTCTGCGGATGACAACAAACTCTTCTTTAAACAAAAACACAAAACATTCTTAAAACTAAACTATTAACTACGATAAACTACAACATCCCCCAAATCGCTTTGTCTTAAATTAAAGGTCATTGGGCATTTTGTTCGGGCATATGACCCACTGCGTACACAAACGAAATGAGGCTAGGAATGTAGGTAAATGTAAATGCTACCGATTGGTATGAGTCGCATTCTTGCAAGGCATGGGAGAATTGAGGAAAAAAATAAAAACGATTGTATAAACCTAATACTACTTATTATCGTGTTTTAGTGTACATGAACCAGACTTTTGCACACTTTTGCACAGTCATAACCCTATTAGCGTTATTTCGGCACCAGCCACAGTTCTAGCGAGCCTGGGGTCCGCTTGGCAACCTAATCTTAAGATTTAACATAGCACTATTTTTTTGTGGAAACCACTGCCATTTGGCCTTCCAACCCAGAGGGAGAAACTAAAGTCTTATTGAGATTAGAGACCGGTTTTCTCACAATGTTTTGTACATAAGTTCCGAAAGACTCATTGGTTCGAGCTAGGGTTTGAACCCAGAATCTTCCAGATTGAAAGACCAATATCTGCTACCCACTACGACCAGTAAGTAGGTCATATACAATGCTGAAAGTAAAAATACTATTTTGGATACAAAAAGTCGAATATCTTTTTTTTTCCGGTTGATACATACCTACGGAAAAATTCATATTTAGAAAAGTGAGATTTAATTCTTTATTTTACAACTAGTTTGGTCTCTGTACGCGAAAAAACATAAAGTGGGTCAAAAACGCCCAATGACCTTTACGATTACGTTTTTACGAAACCTTGCGCATTATGCGTTCTTCCTTAATCGTCTACGTAGGTTGGCCTACGTCATAAGAAATACCCATGATATAATGAGAGTGTCTGGATTCGGAGGGTGCACGTAATACGACTAATACCGCAGAACGGAGTGACTAAGAACAGAATGGGGTTACTTTGATAGATTTCAAATACATGCGTAATCTTTGAAACAAAAAATATTGGTGTTACAATGAGCTTCATAACCATGGCGTTGAAATTACGAAGGTATTCATCATCAGCCTATGTTAGTCCACTGCTGGACGTAGGCCTCTCCTATTAGCTATGCGTATAGACGCATTAGGAGGTAAATGCCCATAATCGCCACGCTGGGCAAGCGGATTGGTGATCGCAGTAATGTGTCCACTATGATGACGCTGCTGCTCATCATCAATCTTGTAGAATGGTCAGTGACACTTCAATCTCTTAGTCGACTCTTACGACACCCGCAGGAGGAGTTGGGGTGGTGACAAATGTATTCTTACTGCCGTCACCACACAGCATGGCACGAAGGTATTATGATAACCGAATTAAAAAAACGACTTCATCTATTTCTCCATGATCCCATCATCAGACCTCGACGTGGTGCCAACGGAAACATCTCAAGGTTATACCCGTTCGGTAAAAACAATGAAAATCGGTTCACTCAGACATATCGAGTAACAAACAAAAATAAGTCGAGAACCTCTTTTTTTTGAAGTCGATTTAAAAGATTTGTATCAATTTGCACTTTTTAAATTCATAAAAACTTTATGTGCATAAAATATGGTACATTATAATTCAGAGTTTCACATATTTTGTCAAAAGAGGAACAAACTTAAACATGCATTTTTGCAGTTACTGTAAATATTAGTACATTGTGCATCAAGGAAGGTAAGTACGGAATTACTTACGAGAGTGTTAGAAGGCGGAGGGCTTTTAATGACTCGAGTTAGTATTCCGCTTGCCGACCGTGATGCATACAATGTTTTTCATCACACTTGCCGACAAAAAAATAGTTTTAAAACAAGATATTAATAAATGACGTACTGACATTTCTGTTACTCCCTAGGGAATTTCACTTTTCTATTACTCCCGCTATGCATACTATCAATGGCGTGCATAGACAGCAAGTGTGATGAAAAAATTATTTCTAAAAAATCAAGACGCATGCAACTCTGGGCTTGCGAATTGGGCGATTTGACCTTGTTTTAAAACAATCCAGACACGTTATGATTAAAAAAAACGTAGACTGCCAGCCATATGTGATGTGAGGAGTGGCGCCGTTATGTCGGCAGAGTATTGTTAGCTATTTGCCAATAGGTATTGTTCAATTTTAAGAGTCTCATATTATTATACACAGCGCGTCCCAAAAATATGGGACATGAAGGAAAAGTACCTTAAATATTAAATCTACACTTATGATGGCGTATTGTTAGGAGAATTTTGTGAAGTCTAATATATGCAATGAATTTTGTGTATATGTTTTTTTGAGGTCAAAATCAAAATAAACCAAATTTTGCCGCTATAGCCCGGTAATAAGTATTAGATACTTAATTAATTTAATGTGGGTACCAGGCGACGATATATATAATAGATAGATACATACTTAAATACATAGACAGCCATGACCAAGGAACAAATATTTGTGATAAATAAATACACAAATAATGCCCTCGCCGGGATTCGAACCCGGAACCTCCAGCTTCGATGGCAGGATCACTACTAACTAGGCTACAGAGGGTGACCTATACTATTTTATTATATTATTATAATTTTTTTATATTATTTAAGAGAAAAAAACTTTATTAGTGTATAAAAACCTTTGTCACACAGTGCACTATTGAAAACAAAGAATAAGTATATCTAAGTTTCTCTTCAGATAATAAAATTAGGAATCAACTTAAGTCTATGGCCGAAAACGCCAATTTCATAGATAATGACGCAATATTGTACAGAATACAGCTTCATGTCCCAAAACTATGGGAAGAAATCTATACCTCCTGTTTTTATGATGTCAATCGCCAATGATGTCAAATGCCAATGCATTAGAGACAAATTTAGAGCATCCTGGCTGCTCCGGTATATCTGGGTGCTTAGACAAGCAAGATGCCAATCGCTAGCGCTTAATCGTCAATCGCGAAAGGCAGCTGTCTTTGTCGCACTAATATGAAAGAGTGACAGACAGGGAAAACTACGATACGCTACTAAGCGCTAGCGATTGGCAACTTAGCTAAGCATCCTGATTACCATATTATGTATAATTGTATATACACTGTCTAGCAAATATGTTATGTTTAAATGGTGTCAAGAGGTCATTGCTCTTTTTAATTATCAGCAATTCCCGCCAGTAAAATAGTTCATTTGGTATATTATTTGGTTACTACTCCCATGACTAAGTAATATAGTTGTAAGGAGTTATTTTTGGGGCAATAAGCAAGGCCGAAGGTAATGACAAAATGTATGTGTGTAACAATAACTTTATTTGTTTTTTATCTTCTCTCCTTTTTGAAAATAAGTAACAGGGGCTAATTGCCCATAATAATACTGAAACTAGTGACGATTTCTAAATATTTTCAAAATAGCAATGCACCGGCGAGAAATTTCAGAGAATATTCTTCAGGAAAGTTCTTGGTATTGTTCTTCAAACATTTATGCTAAGCCTTAGGGCCAATTTCTATGAAAATGAAGGTTTTTGATACTTTTTCTGCCACTATAGGGCGGTGAGATGGCAGCACTGTGCTTAAGGTCCAACGAACTGTCAAAATAAATACGCGTATTTATAATAAGTAGATACATATAGTTAGAAATAATTTTTTCATCACACTTGAAACTCTGGTTACCAGCTGTCACTCTTATTTTACATAGGAATAAAGCTCAACCAAAATTTCAAAGCATGTGAGTGGATAGACAGCCATGACCAAGGAATAAATATTTGTGATAAATAAATACACAAATAATGCCCTCGCCGGGATTCGAACATAGAACCTCCAGCTTCGTAGGCAGGATCACTATCAACTAGGCTACGGAGGCTGACAAAAATGTCGTGATCGTCAACTTTTGGCGGTCTGTTGGCATCAACTGTTGTTTTTTGGCTGTAGCGTGATAATCCTAACTGAAAGATAATAATCTCGAAGGTAAAAAGAATCTCGAGAATTTCTAGTTATTTTAGGCAATTTCGAGAATGTTCTGTACTCGAGTGGAGACCACGGCTAGGTAAACGCAGCGTAGGGCGTCCACCCACAAGATGGACCGACGACCTTATGAAGGTCGCCAGGACACGCTGGATGCAGGTCGCATCTAACTGGTACATGTGGAGGTCTAGAGGGGAGGCCTATGTTCGGCAGTGGACGTCTTATGGCTGAGGTGTTCTGTAGTCGAGTCAAAAATATGATTACGGTTTAGGTGCCAAAAATATATATACACATAACAAGGGGATAACATATTATCCCCTTGACTTTAAGGTCCTGTAAGTATAATTATTTTTGGCACCTAAACCGTAAAGATATCTTTGACGTCGACTGTACATTGCTATTCCTAAATAGTATAGGCATTAGCACATAAGGAAGGATGATAAAATTTGCTGTAATATGTCATTAAAATCTCGCTTCCTTATTTTGCTGGTTGACACACTTTTGCTATCAGCGTATTATATCCGCAATTATGTTTTTTTTTACATATTCTGGTGTCCTAGATAGAGTCATGTGGGGTAAACGAACGCAATGGGTAAGTGTACAGTCGAAGGAAAAATAAAGTGTATACATATAAAAACGCTCAAAAATATGTCCCAGTGCTCTTTATTTCTGTATAATAAGAACGTCTCTCTGCGAGATTGTATTAGAAATGAGACCATCCGCAGCAGAATCAAAGTATCGGTTACTTTGGTTTGTTGTTTGGCCGGGGTCATTGCATGTAGAACCGATGGCGGTTGGGGTGGAAATTCTCGAGTGGCGGCCACGTACCAAAAGGCGCAGCGTTGGAATGATGACCTAGTGAAGGTCGTACGAGCCCGCTAAGAATTTCTTCACACATCACATCATCAGCCTATAATAGTCCACTGCTGGACGTAGGCCTCTCCTATTAACTAGGTATGCTTATAGACGCGTTAGGAGGTAAATGCCCATATTCGCCACGCCGGGCAAGCAGATTGGCGATAACGTGTCGACTATGATGACGCTGCTGCCCATCATCAATATTTTAACAAATAATGGTCAGTGACACTTCAATCCCATAGTCAACTCTTACGACAACCGCGGGAGGAGTTGTTGGGGTGGTGACAAATGTATTTTTACTGCCGCCACCACAAGAATTTCTTATGTTATTTATATATATGGTAAACAGTCTTGACGCAAACTAAAAACCAGAAGTTCAAAACACGTCTAAAAGATTTCAATTATATCAATTGACTCAATTTGTTGAGGGTCGTCATATTTGACCCAATTATCAATTAATAAGTATCCAGTGACTTTGCGTTCCGTGAAATGATCTGAGACCTGTTTATCAAAAACTTGTAACTTGTAATACAAGTGGAAGTCTCTTTTTATCGTCATTAATTAGATAAAGTCTTCCGCTTGTATTACAGGTTAAGGTAAATTTAGACCAAACGAGCGAATTCTCATTCTATCCCCCACTCTACGAAATTCGTTCGTTACACAAAACGTGATTCGCGAAATTCGTTGATTTCGTAGAGTGTGGGATAGAATGAGCATTCGCCCGTTTAGTGTAAATCCACCTTAATGCGACTAGCGGGGCGCAAAACTATACGCGAAAGGGAGTTTCGATATTGGCCTCTCCCTCTAACTTATTGATTCGCTCGCTGCCCTCGCTATACTTGCCGCAAAACTATTTGGCGACTGAGGGCATACTGCTATCTCTTTCACTCTGACCTGGAACTAACAAGTGTAACGTAGATAGCAAGACGCCTTTAGTCGCCAGATTGTTTTGCGGCAGGTATAGTCGTGGCTGGGGTTACCATGACGTACTAATGAATCGTCCATGTCAGCCGTGTGGTGACGGCAGTAAGAATACATTTGTCGCTACCCCAACTCCTCCTGCGGGTGTCGTAAGAGTCGTCTAAGGGATTGAAGTGTCACTGACCATTATTTGATAAAAGATTGATGATGGGCAACAGCGTCATCATAGTGGACACATTACTGCGATCGCCAATCCGCTTGCCCAGCATGGCGATTATGGGTATTTTCCTTTTAATGCGTTTATACGCATAGTTGATAGGAGAGGCCTACGTCCAGCAGTGGACTATCATAGGCTGATGATGATGAAACTGAATCGCATTAGTATGGTAGCCCCCGATAGTAATTGACATCTTGGCACCAAGGGCTCGTTTATACAAAGCTATATGCTGGTGGTAAGACCTCGTGCAGGGTCGGCCCGGATAGCTACCACCGTCTTACCCGTCAACCTGCCGCTAAATAGTTAGTAGTATTCCGGTTTGGGGGTAAGATAGCCAGTGTAATTACTTACTGGCATAGAGGCAATCCATCTAAGTCCTCAGGGTAGGCAGCGCATACGATTTCTTGGTCACTATGTCCATGGGTCTCAGTGCCTGCTTTCCATCAGGTGGGCTGAGAGCTCAGTTATCTACCTTCGTCACATAAAAAAAGCTATAAAAGCGGAAGTCTCATTATATTTTATTATTAATGAGATAAGGGGCCTATTTCTCGAAAGCTTGTAACTTGTAATACAAGCGGAAGTCTCTTTTTGATACTATTAATTAGATAAGGACTTCCGCTTGTATTACAAGTTACCTACAAGCTTTCGAGAAATGGGCCCAAGGACTTCCGCTTAGATTACAAGTTACAAAATGTTGATTAAATGGCCCCTAGTCTTGGGATTTACGCCTGATAAATAAATAATGTAGAGAATAGTACAAATTATATTTTGCTAAATAGTGCGGAAAAGTAAACTTTGCGCACGCTTCGTGTGCGTAAATTTCTCTTTTTAAACTTCTTTTTGACTCGGGTGATTGTCGCCCTCGTTTCACTCGGGCTCCAACTTTTACACTCGTCGAAAAAAAAATTTTTGCACTTGCATCAAAATTGACTATTTTGTGTGTGTTACTCCAATCGTTATGTATTTTCGACAAGCGTGAACCGATTTACATAATTTTATTTTTTTAATAAATGGGTCTAAGAACCCGGATATGGTCCCATTGGCACTAAGTCGGGGTCTGGTGATGGCATCTTGGAGAAATCGGTTAAAAACGTATTATTTTTATAATTTATTGATTATTATGTATTTTGGCCTTACTTTACTGTCAATATTAACCCTCTTATGCATAAACGACTCCTAACTTAACAAGCTGCTAAGTATTGCTCTTCGTCCCTTTTGGTCTTATTGACATATTGATAAGACTGTAAGGGACAAATCATCATCATCATCATCATCATCATTTCAGCCAAAAGACGTCCACTGCTGGACATAGGCCTCCCCCAATGATCGCCAATATGACCGGTTCTGCGCTGCTTGCCTCCAGCGGGTTCCCGCGACCTTGACCAGGTCGTCGGACCGTCTTGTGGGAGGTCTGCCCACACTGCGTCTTCCGGTACGTGGTCGCCAGTCCAGCAGTTTCTGGCCCCATCGGCCATCTGATCTTCTGGCGATGTACCCAGCCCACTGCCACTTCAGTCTGGCAATTCTGAGAGCAATGTCGGTTACTTTGGTCCTCTTGCGGATCTCCTCGTTTTTGACTCAATCACGCAAGGAAACTCCGAGCATTGCTCTCTCCATTGCCCTTTCAGTGACTTTGAGCTTTCTGATCAGGTCCATAGTGAGCGCCAAGGGACAAATACTGTACACTATCACGTGTTTGTTTGTCTATCTCTTGTTTTATATTGTTGGTTGACGCTACTATTGTCACTACTCTTAGCAACCTCGTACGTCAGTATTGAATCAGAACTGAGATACGAGCTTTATTTCAAGTAGGTATTTGTTACTTAGTGAGTTTTGGTTGTCAACCGACGATATAGTCCACTCTTTTACTCAAAGGTTCTGGAAGAGATCCTTTACATGGATAAGTTCGCCTTTGTACTTGTTCCAATTGTGTATTTTTTTACATGTCTTGTGTACAATAAAGCTTTTACATACATACATACAATTCTTAGCAGCTTGTTTAGTTCATCACCATCATCATTACTTAAGAGCTACGCTCTTGTCGGTGGAGTAATCGCCATTTCTCTTTATTCTGTGCAAGCCTTTTGACATCTGAGTACGACTCGACAGCTACTTTTTCCTTTAATTAGCTGAGGTATGTAATTCTTGGCCTTCCTCTACTTCTCTTGCCCTCGATCTTCCCCTCTACGATATTCAGACAGTTTAGTTAGACGATTATAAATAAGGGGGAATCTCCTTAAATCGATTCCGGTTCGCTACAAACAAATATCATAATACCATATTCCTAAAACGTCGAAATCCCAAAACAGATTAGTCTCATAATGTCTAAAACATGAAATTACTTAAACCTACTTCTCAAATTGCCGTATTCCCAAAATGACTAAAAGCTAAATTAACTTAAAATCAAAACTTCACTTTCTCAAGACGCTTAAATTGCAGTATCCATTAAAACTGTAATAAATTTAATTTTTCATAAATATGAAATAAAACTATGAAAACGGATACACTCACATTTCATCAATTTTCATAAATAGTTAGCAATAATTAACTAATTTAGTGCCAAAGTTGATAATAAAACACAGTGCTAGGAATATAACACTTAGTTACTGTAAATTACAGTTTAGATATCCTGAAAAACTGTCATTTTGAATTTTAGTTATTATGAACCTAGCACATTTCGAATATTAGGTGTAATATGCCAATGTCATTTGGTATTTGTGAGTGAGTTTAGTAAAACGTCCCACTTTGTCGTTTGCCATTTAGCCGCTTTGTCAGTTTATTCATATGAAGATACAACGAAAACTCGTCTTTATTGTAAGCGACAATGTGGGACGTTTTACTAAAAATTAAAACATTTTTGGAATTTTAGACATTTTACTACTAATCTGTTTTGACATTCTAAGAACACAGTATTATGACATTTGGTTGTAACAAATCAGAATCCTTAAATCTATTAGTTAGTCATAGGAGTAATTGACCCAACAATTAATATACCCAGAAAAACTATTTTGCATGCGGGAACTGATGATAATTAAAAGAGCGATGACCTGATGACACTATTTAAGGCACTGGTCTCACTGCGAGCTACTAAGCTATGACCTATCGGCTATAAACACAAACAACAGATACGCACTCCCGTGTAAATAGAAGAGACACGGCGATACTAGCCCAGCTATCACCGCCGGGCGAGTATCGCCGTGTCTCTTTTTTTACACGGGAGTGCGTATCTGTTGTTTGTGTTTATAGCCCATAGTTCATAGCTTAGTAGCTCGTGGTGAGACCAGTGCCTAAACATTGTTTGCTAAACACTTTAGGTACAGTCGCCGTCAGAGATATCTGAGCGGTCGAGGTGCTCAAAAATATATGAACATGCAATATAACGCCGGAACAATAGAGTCCTGGCCTGCTACCGCGAACATCGAAGTTCGCAAATTTCGGGGATTTTCCTCTGTCACTCTAATGACGCCTTCGTTGGAGTGACAGAGACATATCCCCGCAATTTGCGAACTTCGATGTTCGCGGTAGCAGGCCTGGATGCTTAGCCAAGTTGCCAATCGCTAGCGCTTAGTAGCGTATCGTAGTTTTGCCCTCTCTGTCAATCGTTCATATTAGTGCGACAAAGACAGTCAGCTGCCTTTCGTTTACGATTGACAATTAAGCGTTAGGGATTGGCAACTTGGCTCAGCACCCTGCTCAGATATTTGGGAGTACCTACTCTAGCCGTTCACATATAAATGTCATTGATTATACACTAAACTAATTGTAACATTTCGAACCCACACGTAAACTATGTCATAGTTGAGTTTTATACAGGGTGGAACGGAACGGGGATCCTTCTGGCTACCGACCGAATCTATAGTCCATATCAAATACGTAGGCCCAATGCCACTCGAAACTTTTGTCATTCAATTGGTCCACTAGAAATTGGCACGTGTCGTACACCGATGTATGCAAGAAATATCACGTCACAAAAGGGTCTGGCCAGGCATCTTTTGTTATCACTGATCCTATTGTTGACGCTTAAAATAGACATTATAATATACCAAATTGCCAAGTGGAATCGGGCCTTCGTATTTGAAATGGACTTTACCAACCATTACGATGAACTTTCAGTATGGGACCAACATCGAAATATCTTTAAAAAAGTGTAACCCCTCATACAAAGTGAGTCATCAATGGCATCATCATCATCATCAGCCAATTGACGTCCACTGCTGGACATAGGCCTCCCCCAGAGAGTTCCACAAAGATCGGTCGTGAGCTGTCCGCATCCATTGGACACCCGCAACCTTTACCAGGTTGTCGCTCCATCTTGAGTGATAGAGTTCAATAGTGGGAAAAGTCAATTTCCGTGTACGTTTTCGATTTTGGTCCTATACTGAATGTTCATCGTATGTTATTAAATTTCGGGGTTTATCCCATATTAAAAGTGGCTCAATATGACTTAAATTTACGATGTGTGCGAGGTTATAAGTGACTCGTGAAACACCGTGTATATATAATGAAGGTATGATCTTTTTCCAGATTTTTTTTGCCAGATCGAACAAGTGGAAAAGTTCAGCTACCTGGGCAGCATTGTGGACCTGAGTGGTGGAACGGAAGCAGACGTCGAGGCCCGGATAAACAAGGCTAGAGCCGCATTCGCCCAGCTGAAACCGGTATGGAACTCCTCTACCTTGACAAGAAGAACTAAAGTGAGGATCTTCAACTCCAATGTAAAGGCCGTGTTACTGTACGGGTGCGAAACCTGGTTCGTCCGCAAAGACCTAACGGCAAAACTCCAAGTGTTTGTGAACAAATGCTTAAGGCAAATACTGCGCATCTTTTGACCTAACTGGATCACAAACGTTCAGCTATGGAGTATCACCAGGCAAACACCCATTCAAGCGGAGATACAAGCACGAAAATGGCATTGGATTGGCCATATTCTCAGGAAGCCTAACAACCACATGTCCAAAATAGCCCTGAACTGGAAGATGCCCGGCAAGCGGAAACGTGGTCGCCCTAAATTCACTTGGCGCCGTTCCGTGGAGCAAAAGATGGGTGTGTTGGGCATGGGGTGGGATGAGGTGACCCAAACTGCCCAGAACCGAAGCCAGTGGAGGAAAATGGTTCGAGCCCTACACCCCAACAGAGGGTAAAAGGATGAAAAGAAGAAGAAGATGATCTTTTTCACTTTTAGGAACAATCAATTAGGGCCTAGATCAAAAAATCTTAATTGTAGTCAGGTTTGTTACGACATTTGAGCATTAAATTCCAATAAAAGTTCAATTTTTGTGTTAAATTTATAAACGATATTATAGATAATATAAAAACGCCGGCCAAGTTTCAATTCCTAAAGATATCGTACTTAATTTTCGTTACTAACCTGACTGCAAATAGGTAAGGTTTCTTTATCTCAGGCAAATTGGGAGTCCCTAAAAATGAAAATCCCCCCCCCCCCTGTCCTTTTGTTTATTTTATGCAAATAGGTATTTTTCTTCTCTGTATTTTATGCAAATACAATTTTCAGGACAAAGAATCTTTAATCTTATGCATCAGTAGCATGTTAGTATGCCCGTCATATAATTCTTTCTTTTACAAAGATGTAATTTAATGTAATGCTGAATTAAGTCTGGTTGGTATTCAGGGTTCGTCGCAGAAAAAGGTATTCTTGTTACCAGTGTGCGACGGAAAGACTTATTATTACTAGAAGAGCCTTTTTACTAATCTCCATAAATGGTGCTTGCGAGTATTGCAAGATATTTTAACCATATACTCGTAGATAGTAAGGGTCACGGTCCATACAAAGTTGAGAAAAATTGTGCGAGTTACAGTTTTGTAATCTTAACCAGAGCTAGAGGGTCTCAAAATAGTTGTTTTTAGATGTGGAGGGAAAACCAGTTCCCCCCCTGAGCGCGGGGGGAGGGGGGTGAATGTGCATGCGGAAGGGTTGCGTTTAATATTTTTTTACTAATTAATAAGGCCTACTATGCATTGTTTGGTATCATTTTCGTGTAAAACAGACCTGTAAAATCCATTTTTTATCATAAACATGAGCAACTTCATATTAAAATATAGATTTTTTGGAGTAAAAGTAAAAAAGTTATCGTTTTTATTTTAATTTAAGCGTCATATAAGTATTAAAAAACAAACTTATCCAATTAAAAAAAATAGTGTCAGATAGCATATTTATTTCAGTTTTTAAAAATATACACATTTTGTAGTCTCTCATACAAAAATTCACTGAAAAAAAAAATCCTGACGCGTACCTCCAACAAAAACCTCCGCGTAACCTCAAAAAAGAGACTTTTGTGCCGGCAACTGCTCATAGATTATACATATTTTTGTACTTACAATATTATTGTACATATTACAATTGTAAATATTTATTGATATGAAAGTAAATTGAATATTTTCTGACATTCTTTTTTAAATAACCTAAGATTATTAAGAATTTTATTTGTTTAGATTCTATTTTTAGATTTTATCCGCGCAGTATATACCGCGTGTATATTATATATCTGGTCTATCTGATCACATGTCGCAGCTTTAATAATAAACCGTCATAACTCAAAATTGTCAAAAATTGAGTTAGTGTACTAAAACGCAATATTTTCGATAGCTTTACCTGGTCTCTTTCTCAGACCCGCCAAAATAGCGTTAATGAGAGAGATGGCTTGAGTTGCTACGTTTAAATCACGCGATTCAAGTTGTGCTAAAGAGGCTAACTTCAATTATGATCCGATACCTACATGAATAGGAAGGATGCTCATGATGAGAGACATTTCGATATAGCGCCTTACTGTATTAAAGATTAGTAAAAGTTATTTTAGAGTTTGTATTAAAAAATAGGTAAATTCGAAGTTAACGCGTTTTATGACAAAATATTTATTGGATTTAAATGATACATTTCAGATTATTTCATTTTAACAGTAACAACCGTCGATTTTTTTGATTTATGCCATTATATTAATCATAATTCAAAAAATATTTTATCATAAAACGGCATATTTCCGCAAGGGTTTTTTCTAAGCTTAATTTATTACATTTATCACTCTGATTTATTTATCACTCTGATTTCGTTTTAGTTTAAACGTAATATCCAAGTAGACACTATGAACAATGCAATTAATATAATACTTTAACACATTCACACAATGTAATAACAAATAAAATAAATTCACCAATTTCTCAAACTTTAAACTCGATTTCCCAAAATTTACGTTTTTTGAGTTATGACGGTTTATTATTAAAGCTGCGATGTATGATAAATAGTATCTGATCATATGAATCGGAATGGGTAATTATTTTTACAAGTGTCATTAGGTAATGATCTCATTACCAAAGACGATAAAGGTAATTTTCTCTAACCGGGACTTAACAACTAACCCAGTTCACCCACGTTAAAAGTTTATATCATATGGAATTTGACAATCAATTGTTAAACGTTTACTTCATAAATCATCATTATTCCCATATCAGCCGAAAGACGTCCACTGCTGATCATAGGCCTCCCCCAAAGATTGCCACAATGACCGGTCCTGCGCCACTCGCATCCGGGGACTCCTGAGACCTTCACTGTCCACCTTGTGGGGGGCCTACCCACGCTGTGCCTTCCACCTGCGAGGCCGCCGCATTGGCCATCGTTTCTACGTGCAATGTGCCCCGCCCACTGCCACTTTAGTTTAGTAATTCGAAGAGCTATGGATCTATACTTTGGTTCTGCTGCGGATCGTCTCATTTCTAATACGACCTCGCAGAGAGACTCCCACCATAGCCCTCTCCATTGCCCTGTGGGTGACTTTAAGCTTTCTTATGAGGCACATTCTAAGCGACAACGTTTCAGTACCGTATGTCATCATTCTTTTAAATCTTTGATCAGTGTGTGTTGCCACACTGATCAAATAATTTTGTCTTCAAGAACTGCGGAATATTGGACGAAAAGATGTGTCGTAGCTTCCCAAACGCTACCCAACCTAGTCGGATTCGATGATTGACCTCTTACTCAAACTTGGACCTACCTAACTGGGTAGCTTGTCCTAGGTATATTATAGTCGTCTACACCTTGGAGTTTAGTCTCCGATTGTAACGGGAGTTTTCGTCTTATCCATGTTCATCCTAAGACGAACTCGCTCGAAGGCGCTACTGAGGTCAGCGAGCATCGTACTGAAATCTTCCAAGGTTTCAGCCAAGACCACCGTATCATCAGCGAATCGAAGGTGATTGAGGTACTCGCTGTTTATGTTGATAATCACCTTTTCCAGTTCAGTCTTAAATACATCTTCCAGTGCAGCGGTAAACAGATTAGGGGAGATGACACCTCCTTGCCTGACTCCCCGCTGCAGTATATTATGCTTCAGGCTCTAGTCTTGGAGTCAGATTGATATAGTGGCGCTTTCGTACAAACACCTCAACATTTCGACATAGCGGTAGTCTACTTGGTACCATTAAAGAGACTGTAGTACTACCCAGAGTTTCGATCAAATCGAAGGCCTTGGGGGTTACCATGACGTACTAATGCGATTCAGTTTAGGTTCTGGGAAAGGGGCAGTGATACACGACTCGTATAGCCTTGTCCCTTTCTTTCGACCTAAATTAAACCGCATTAGTACATCATGGTAACCCCCCTTATCGTAGTTCACAAACGCTAAACGCTAAACAGAGGGGCAGGTTATACCTATTCCTCGCTCTTCTGTATAACATTTACGAAACGCCAATTCGGAAACCGGCTTGTCCGGGAGGCTGGAAGTCATCAAGCCTGCGTGCAAGACGATTCATAATTACTCTTGAAAAAATCTTATAAATATGGCTCGGAACTCAGATGGATCGGTAGTTCTTCAATAAGGCGTTGTCACCTTTTTTCAAGAACAGTACCACCACTCTTCTTTTCCATGCCTAAGGCGTTCTCCCTTCCGGAGTTGAACAACTTCTGAAGGGCCATGAGGATTGGTTTTCCACCTGGCTTCAGATGCTCAGCTATAATTCCGTCTTCCCCAGACGCCCTGTTATTTTTGAGCTGTTCAAGAGCCATTTTAATATCACATAGGCTGATGTCTCGGATATCCTCTGTATAGTGCCGGGGCAGTCACTTACTTCATAATAAATGTATCAATTATAAAATTTCGTGTGAAATAAACGTTTAACCCGGGTGGCTTGGTTAACCCAGGTTGATGCAATTTGCCCTAACAGACATTATGGAGTATTTTGTTTACGCAAAATCGCTAAATTCCCGCAGTAGAAACGTACTGTCAACAATAAGTCAAAGCAACGTCCCTTTTTTATTCGAGGTACGCGACAGGTGCAATTTTTTTACAACTTATTTTTGCATGGAAAGTTCCAAAAAGTATATATTTTAAAAAACTACAATAAATATGCTATCTTGTAGTATTTTTTTTATTTACATATATTTATTTGGAAATACTTATATAACGCAACAATCAAAATAAAAACGGTGATTATTTTACCTTTATACCAATAATTCTTTTTTTATACATGAAAATCCTAATATTTATTATCAAAAATGAATTCCCCGTGTCTGTTTTATATGAAAATGATACCAAACAATGAATAGTAGGTCTAAATATTAGACAAAAATTTTTTAAACATAACCCTTCCGTTTGCACATTCACCCCCCTCCCCCCTCGTTCAGGGGGGGAATTGGTTTTTCCTCCACATCTAAAAAAAAATATTTTTACACCCTCCAGCTTTGGTTATAATTACAAAACTGTAACTCACAGCGCACAATTTTTTCCATTTGGACCTCTACTAAGATGAGCTTTGATTTGTCGTTTGACAAACCTGACTAAAATTAAGGTCTTTTAATTTCACGCTAATTGTACTTCCCTAAAATTGAAAATACACAAATATATTAATGTGATCTAATGATAAATGTATTCTCTCTATTTAGGCTTTTTGTATACTTTTAACAGTTCTAATAAGGTGAATTTGTCTGTTTTGTTTTGTCCTGTCATGCTTGTTATATTTTCCACGAATAAATTATTTGTATTTGTAACATTACCAGTATCATGCAATAGCAAAAAATCGTCAAATGTTTTTTCTTTCATTTTGTCTGTGACAGGATTTTTTGATTAGGTAATCGCGGTAATCGTTATATTATTTCTTGATTTTCAGGCAAAAGGAATGTTAATATTAGATACATTGTGGTAGCATTGTAATAAAAAAGTTTGATGGCAAGTTAAAACTTAATACTTGTTTGATTATCTCTAAAACCAAGCCAAATTCAGGTAATTTTAAATAATATCTAACTCTGAACACTATTAAAATTTCTCGCAATGATCGCGAGCAACCTGTATAATATCGGATGTTGACTGTTCCATTATATGTAGTTATGATTTTTTTTATTTATACATCAATTAGGTCATAAAACAAAGAAAAAAATACATGAAATTGCTAAAAAGATCTAAAAATATAATTACCTTAATAAATAATTAGTCGTAAAGCTTACCTAACCTTTTCAATGCACTCGATTCTTTACACAACCCACACAGCTAACTAATTAAGAATATTTTATTAATAAACCAGTGGTTTAACCCAACGTCAGTTTGCCACAATCACAACCCGTAATACAAGGAAAAACGCATTTTAATCAGATTAATTATACGAGTCTTCCTTATAAATATATTATTCGAAGAACATAAAACAATTTCCTGTTACAAATTGGAACGGGAACGCGTGTGTTCCAGACACTTACTTTAGTAAACTAAAAACAAAGATCGACAACAGAACCAATAAAAAAGTCGAAACTCGTGAATTTCGATTGTCTATCTCTGTCACTCCAAAGAGGGTGTCATCGGTATGACAGAGAGAGAAAGAGAGAATTGACTTTTCGAAGGCATCTGAATGCTGTACGCAAAAATGAGCGCTTAGAATTAGGTCATCCATTTTGAGCTGAGCTGTTCAGTCAAGCAAAAATATGTATCGAAAGAATTATCTTATATGTATACATGTATTACGACGTTCTTATTACACAGACTTAATGTGCACTGGACATATTTTTGAGCATTTTTATGTACACATTTTGCCTTCGATTGTCCTTGAAATACTGTTTGATAATTTTGTACTAAGATCCTCTGCCGCTAAATAATGCACTAATAAAAAAACGAAATTAAAACTACGAAAGTGCAGAATTCATATCTGAATATTACGATGATTGATATTATGTTAGAGATGGAGTTTTACACCATATGAAGGTTCCACGGAAAGAACATGTCTAGTCAAAATACAGAAGGAAAAACCCCCTTACTTTTAACAGAATAAGGTGTGAATTTGCCCTGATTTTTTTAAGCACTGGACATGATTTTTTCCGTGGACCATTCATATGACTTTAACTAGACTAGTTTGTCATTTCAAAACGTATAAATCATGTCATCTTCGACAAATAGAGCGAACTAGGGTATCACCAGAAAGGTAAACCTGAGTATGTCTGAACCCGGAATCTTCAGCTTCGTAGGTAGGGTCACTACCAACTAAGCTACGAAACCTGATATTTTTTTTAAGCCGATCGCAGACATGACGCCAAGGTCACAATCGCGACTGAACTGGTTCGGCATGTCTGGCCGTTCTAAAAAAAGGGAAATGTGTAAACACTTTGGGATGTTTCTGGGTAATACCAGGATTTCTCATTCGTAGGTCATTGCTGTCACGTGCTTTTAGGCTCGATTTAGCCAAACTTTTATTCGAACGCTTACTCTCAGACACGAGTGTCAAATCACTAGGGAGTTTTGACATTACATTACTATCCAAGAGTTACTGAGTGACGAGAAAGCGTTAGTCTTGAGCCACCGTGTGGTGACGGCAGTAAGAATACATTTGTCACCACCCCAACACCTCCTGCGGGTGTCCTAAGAGTCGACTAAGGGATTGAAGTGTCACTGACCATTTTTGATAACGATTGATAATGGGCAGCAGCGTCATTATAGTAAACACATTACTGCGATTGCCAATCCGCTTGCCCAGCGTGGCGATTATGGGCATTTACCTCCTAATGCGTCTATACGCATAGTTAATAGGAGAAGCCTTCGTCCAGCAGTGGACTATCATAGGCTGATGATGTGATGATGTGTTAATCTTGAACAAAAGCCTCCCTCAAAGATTACCACAATGACCTGT
>JALPQI010006946.1:0-68238 GCA_025490895.1 Thaumatotibia leucotreta | reverse complement strand
GTAAATATGTATGGTTTAGATTTCTTTATAAACAAAGGAGCCGCAATACGGAATGTTGCAGTTAGGATTCTAAAATGTACACTTCATAGTACGTTTCAAAAAAAATTGTTGCATTTACAACAATATTCAAATCCATAAATGTACCAGACTGAATAATTGAGTATCTTTTGCATGAAATCTTAAAATATACATTTCATCTTATAAAAACAGTTATTGTAAAACGTGGTACTACTTTGTATTGTGTTCGTTTTACTTAAAAGTATATTAGAGATTGTGTGGAAGATGACTGTGAATTTTGTGTACCTATAATTGCGACTACAAAGAAACAATAATGGCATAAACTTCGGCTTATTAAGTATTTGTCATACTTTCCTATTATATTATTTGTATACAATAGAAGTAAAACAAACATAGATCTAACCCCGTTGTATGTTTTAAACGAATCTAAAAACTTATATTAGTAGTATTTAATTTTTTCACTTTTGGGAATGCCGACATAGGGATGATGACTGTATTTAAAATAAATTATTAGACATTATGTACGGCATCATACACGAATAAATTATTACTAAAATATAGACTGCAGTCATTACTGTACAGAACTTTTATTTAATATAAGTTTAGTATACAAACGTAACGTCACTTTTGTGTATTTCATGTAAATCTTTCAAAAATCGAAAAAAGATGTTGATTCGACTTGACAGTCATCATGCCTATTGCTTCACTACATAGGTAGTACCCAAGTACTAGCGCTAAACTGTCATGTCGTCTAGAAAAAAAATGTTACATTATTACTAATCATAAGTAGATTTTTAGGAAAGACTTATTATCTCTGCAATTAAATATTGAAAGATATACTTTTGTACCGGCAAAAATTAAGTTCTTGCATCAATTCTAATGAAAAAACTAGTCAACCGTCAAAACATATCAATTTGGATCATTTAGTATGGGATCATAGTAACCACCCCACAAATACAATACACATAGATAAAACAAATAACTAAAGATGTACTTAACCGATTTTTATTAGTTACGTGCTTTTAGGTGGGCTATTTCCGGTTTATAGTAAAAATAAGTGGTATCAAAGTAAAATTCCATTCCCAACAATATAAACTTTGATCGCGTTATATTTATTATATATTTATTTACGTAAGGTACCACTTTTTTATATAGCAGGATGATTCTTGAAGAAAACCGATAATTATATATGAATTTTAAACTAGTACGTCCGTTAAATTCATCAAAATATGTAACCAAAGTTAAAATTAATCAAAGTAACCCCGGTTTACGGTACCTATAAACATGTTCTGACAATATGTAAGTAAAGAAACAGTAAGAAAAAGGTTTTGTCTGTTTCAGTTTTGTTAAAAAACAGTATTTTTATGTTTAAGACATGATTTTATGTATGATTTAAATGAAATAACTGCTTATTTTTTTGTATTTGTGGCCTTTGATGGAAAAAAAAAATATCAGAGTTAATGTTTTTTTTTATGCAAAACGGACGTATACGCTCATAAAAGCTTGCACAGCACATATTACTTTCTATTAACCAAACACATCAAAAGAGGGTTAAAATGCCTACAAATTGATATATAACACATATAATATTAATGCTGTAAAAAAATTTTGTGAACAAAAAACGAATACAAAATCTTTAAACAGCTCCCCTGGAAAAAGTAAATTTTTGACTTGTGTCGCTTTTGTATTTAATGGACGACATGTTTTACAACATTAAATTGAACCATGGATTAGCGCTTAATCATGGCGAAACCCCCCTGAAATCCAATACAATTATTACCAGGAATTTAATGTCTTTAAAAGCAACAGAACCATGTCGATCTGTTGTTGCTCGAGGCTTTCAAAGCTTACATGATGTGGTACTTAAATCTTTGTTTCAGAATCCCAACCCCAGTCCCAACCTGAGTCATTCAACCTAAGAACGAGCTGACCTTCCAATACCCCAGGATCCTCAGAACCAAGTTCCTCAACCTGGTGTACGTTAATGCCATCAAGGATGGCGGCCACTTCCTCGCCTTCGAGCTGCCGAAGGTCTTCTCCGAGGATGTGCTGCGGGCTGTGACCGCTTTTAGGAAGCTGAAGAAGGAAGCCAAGAAGGAGTTGTAGAATGTTAGATAGTAGTTTATCGAAATGATTGATTGTTGATGATAAAACATGTGTTGATGATAGTGACGTTGCTAGGCCTAATTAAAAACCGGCTAAGTGCAACTTGCGCTCAATAGGATCCGTAGGAGCAAATATAAAAATTACATTGATACCTCATCCGCTTTCGTACATCGAAAAGAAAGCTGTTTTGTACGCAGGGCCCCACCCAAAATTTTGTAGTACAGTCAAGTGCAAAAATAAGTATCGAAAGAATCCGTTCATAAATATGTTACGACGTTCTTATTACACAGAATTAGAGTGCACTGGGACATATTTTTGAACGTTTTTGTATACCCCTTATTTTGTCTTCGACTGTACCTAGTTCAGACAAAACATAATATATGCTTATTAAATTTAATTTCTGCTGTAGGCACTTATAGTTTCCGAGTAAATGGGCTGTGACAGATTGACATGACGATCTGTAAGGCATCCGTCTTTTACGGAACCCGAAAAATATTTATAATTTCGATCTTATTGTACTTATTGTAAAAATACAAATCAAATTGTTAATTAACTAAATATTTTGATTTGAGTTTGAATTTCTTTCCCCATTAGTCACACTACTTAATACTATAGGTATATAAATTATAAATATTGGATGTCATAATACCAAAGAAACAGCGACCAAGATGGCCAACGTCCGAGGTAGGAATCAAACCCACGTGCTCAGCTTTCACGGCTGATGCCTGCTATGCTACTCGTATTCTCTTATTCACACATTCGACGCTGCGTTCGTCACCGAGCTCGACGTCGAGACAGCCTTGTCTAAAATCCTAGCTGTTTTATTTGACATTAGGAATCGAGGCTGTGAGCGGGGTTGTGGGCGAGTTCGTCGCTGTTTTTCGTTAGAGAATATGAAGTTCGTACATTAAACGTCAAACTCTCGACGCAGTGTAGTTCCAGCTCACGCCGCATTCGTCGCCGAGCACTAGTGTCGTTTAAAGTACATTAGTGAATACCATTTTTAGGCTCGACGCTGCCGCAGCGCTGACACAGCGCTGACAGCAAGGCGGTGTCCTTAGTGAATAACACTGCTGGACCGCTCGGCCACTCGGTACTAAGACCGACCGGACGGACGTTGCTGATCTTGATCGTTTTTTCTTTGGTATATGACATCCAATATTTATAATTTTGATTTTATTTTATTTATAATTTTTAATCGACTGTACTACGTAATACGTGAGTAACCCGGTTCGATCATACTTTAATAATAATTATATAATTTTGACGTTTGGAAACGTAAACAGAAATAGATCTTATTGATGACCAGTGACGGGGTACACCTTCACAATTTTTACATGGATAGGGACACGTTATGCAAATGACGTAGTAACTCATGGATAATTATTTAATTATAGAAAGGATTCTATGATTAAATAATTATCCATGAGGTAATCGTCATGGTTAACCATGATAATTATCACGAATTATCTGGTTGTTATTATAGAGATAAGATTTAATATACTATTGTATTATATTTTTATGTTTTCTTTGACCTACTTTGTCCTTTTTTTAAAGATTCGCCTAATAATGAAGCCCTAATTCTGAAAGAAGGTTCGATGTAATACCGAAAGTTGTTTAAAATTATATTTGGAGTTTAATAAAACTTTTTAAAGCATCAATAAAATCCAATTTTGATTTATTTGCAACGACCCTATTTATTATTATCTCATTAAAAAACTTCAGTTTTAAATTCACTTTTTACCAACTGTCTGTTTAAGAATGCCATGTTAGATTTTTATTTCATCCATCATCATAGCCATTGGCGATGACACTATAAAATATCCGAGAGTCTTCATCTGTAAAATTAACTAACATTTTGATTTTCAACATCTCAGTCCTGATGCTGTAGGGCTGTCACCTTAATAATCAGGTTGAATATTTGTGTTGATCTTTAGGTGAAAGAAAAAGGCATTTCAGATTTACCTAATACTAACCTACAACTCCTTTAACGTCATGCTACATGGCCTAACAATGCCTGCCGTAACTGTTTTTCGGCATATATTATATGTGCAGACTGCAAATCAGAACTTTAGAAATTTATTATAAAGTTTGCAAATATTATGATTTTAAAGTAGCACTTTTGGTATTGGAAATTAGAAACATCAGAATTTAATGAATACAAATTTTCTTTAGAGTAGTCTGCTGACCGTAGCCTGTTTTACGAAGCCATTTATACGTATGTAGAATGTGTAGCTGTAGATTTGAAAATACTTCTTGTATTAGTTTTTACTCAATTTGGATATAATGCCGACTCCCACCTCTTAATATCTGAAGCAGCAAGGTTACTGCCACTCATGATAGCTTGGTTTGCGGTACTTGTTTTAAATTAATGCTTTACGCAATAAGTACAAGCATCCAGATTTAATACTGATTTACCTCAAACCTGATGTGGCACCATACCTACCTGTCACAACCGAAAGTGAACTGAAAGATTTGGAGAGGCGATGATCTTAAAAGAGTAACTTAAGCAGAAATATCCTGACTCGAAAATGACCACAAACCTGATGCTGCAAGCCTGATTCTAATAGCAGCTAATAAGTAGTTAGGTATAGTAATGTTGAAGTAATCCTTAACGATAGTAGTTAAGTAAATACCTATTTGTTAAAATATGGGTGAAAATCGTCAAAGTTCAAATCGATACGAGTAAGAGATTGATATCTCGGCTATAAAACGAACAAAAGATGAAGGGTCCACGGATAAAACATGTTCAGTGCTTATAAAAATCAGGGCAAATTCACACCTTATTCTATTAAAAGTAAGGTGGTTTTTCCATCTGTAATTTGAATTGACTAGACATGTTCTTTCTGTGGACCCCTCAGATAATCGCTCCCGTGTAAAGAAAAGATACACGTCGACATTAAATTTGTAGTTCAGCAGTATGATAGTAAGTACTTTTGATGTTAGATACTGGAAGGCTACCAGGATCTACTAATCCAATTCAGTTTAGGACCTAATCTTAATCGCGGCGTGTCAGTCCTATAGAATAACTGTCAAGAACTGACAAGCCGAACCTAAACTGAATCGCATTTAAGAGATAATGCCTGCACCGCCGGCAAGTAATCTATATATATAAACGGCAATGTCCTGACTGACTGACTGACTGACTGACTGACTGACTGACTGACTGACTGACTGACTGACTGACTGACTGACTGACTTAAATCAACGCACAGCCCAAACCGCTGGTCCTAGAGAGTTCAAACTTGGCATGTACATTCTTTATAATGTTCAGAGGCGCACTAAGAACGGATTTTAGAAAATTCATCCCGTAAAGGGGTTAAATGGGGGGTTGAAGTTTGTATGGGGAAATAAGATTAGTTGGACTATTTTATTCGAAACTTCACAGGAATGTTTTTAATAATAAATAAGTAAACACATGTTTCAGGTTTTTTGAAAATTCATCCCTTAAAGGGGTTAAATGGAGGGTTAAAGTTTGTATGGGGAAATAAGATTAGTTGGGCTATTTTATTCGAAACTTCACAGGAATGTTTTTAATAATAAATAAGTAAACACATGTTTCAGGTTTTTTGAAAATTCATCCCTTAAAGGGGTTAAATGGAGGGTTAAAGTTTGTATGGGGAAATAAGATTAGTTGGGCTATTTTATTCGAAACTTCACAGGAATGTTTTTAATAATAAATAAGTAATTACATGTTTCAGGTTTTTTGAAAATTTATCCCTTAAAGGGGTTAAATGGAGGGTTACAGTTTGTATGGGGAAATAAGATTTGTTGGGCTATTTTATTCGAAACTTCACATAAATGTTTTTAACAATAAATAAGTAAACACGTATTTCAGGTTTTTTGAAAATTCATCCCTTAAAGGGGTTAAATGGAGGGTTAAAGTTTGTATGGGGAAATAAGATTAGTTGGGCTATTTTATTCGAAACCTCACATTAATGTTTTTAACAATAAATAAGTAAACACGTGTTTCAGGTTTTTTGAAAATTCATTCCCTATGGGGGTTAAATGGAAGGTTAAAGTTTGTATGAAGGAACCTGATTCGTTGGGCTATTTAATTCAAAACTTCATAGAAGTGTTCTTGCCAATGAAGATGTAGGTACATATCTACATACCATGTTATATACGAGTAACATAGGTACGATAAATACATAAATACTTTTAATATTAAATTTTGGTAAGTACTTAATGCAGTTTGCTACATAAAAGGTCATTGTGAGGTTTTATTTTTTTAGTCTAGACAAAACCATATTTATTTGTTTATTCGTTAAAAATATCTACAATTTCGCATGGCGACATACTCTTATGATTCAAAGCGAACGAATTTCAAATGTTTGTTTGACAGCTCGCGGACAGTATATGTATAAGCAGCGCGGGTACACGGGCCGCCTCACAGTAAATTCAGCTTTCTAATTCGTGTAGTTTATTTGCAATTAAGTATTTAATTATGTCATACTAATATGCTGTTCAATGAAACAGACTTCAAACAGAATGTAATAAGGTAAGATTCTACTTAGGTTTAGGAAAGGTTAGAACTGAGACCCCACACAGAAACGAACGGCTATCAAAGTAGGTTTTGGGTTAGATTAGAAATGCGACTCCACATAGAAACGAACGACTATCAAAGGAGGTTCAGGTTAGGTTTGAATAGTAACCCCACACAGCAACGAACGGCTTTGAAAGTAGGTTTATGTTAGGTTTGAACTCCAACCCCACACAGAAACTAACGGCTATCAAAGTAGGTTTAGTTTAGGTTAGAACTGCGACCCTACACAAAAGCAAACTGCTATCAAAGTAGGTTCACGTTTGGTTAGAACTGCGACCAGTGCGACCCCACATAGAAACGAACGGCTATTAAAATATGTTTAAGTTAGGTTACAACTGTGACCCCACACATAAGCGAACAGCTATCAAAGTAGGTTCAGGGTTAGTTTAGAACTGCAGAATAAATATTACTAAATTTAAACCAAACTAAAATAAGAACCCGTAAAGGAAAACCTCAAGCACCATTCAAAATTCCCTGATTTAAATTTACTAAAAACTATTCTTCGACAGAATAACTTGTCGATGAAATGAAAATACTTGAACCGTTGTCTTTGAAACAACATTCGATTAAATGATTGTCAACAAGTCAAGGCGAAACTCAAAAAAAAATATCACAAATATTAAACTTATTTCGGCCACTTTTGAATCTCCTGAGAAAAAAAAACAAAATAGGATTCATTATTTGCAGGAAACCGTGTAACATGCATAATATGTAACTACCTACATACAATCGAAATGGTAACCTCCTTCTTTTTTGAAGTCGGTTGAAAACATTTTTTTCATAGAAGTCCAAAATCTACGCGTGCGAAGCCGCGGGCAAAAGCTAGTCATTCAGTATATTTTTTGAAATCATTCTAGAGCAAGGCAAAAAAAATGTTACTTAGCTATTTTAAAAATTGAATAAGAAATCGATTTACACAATCCATCATTTCATCCATAAATATCATATAATGTATACTCGGCGGGCCAACCACGGTTTGTCCGTAGTAAAGAGCGGCGTATTTGAAAAATACAAGCCGTTGGCTCGATTTCTAATAGGGCTCGTGGTCGTGACCGTGTTTCGTGTAACCGTAGCCGGATCCCCGTTGCCGTGTTACACGGCAACGGTTTTAAGGCACGTTTCCTGCGTGTTACACGGCTACGTATCAATAAAGTTACGTATACACGTGTACACGGGGATACGTATCTTAATTACACGCAGATCCGTTCCGCCCGCGTTGTTGAGTGACGATTCGATGCGTTGTCTTTAAGGACTAAGGAAAACGGATGAGAATGTTCCGTGATATTTGTGAATCTAATTTAGTGGTTACCTAATTGCTTTTCTAACGTAAAGTGCGATAACTTAGTTGTACTTAATTTCAGTATGATAACGTGTATACGTAGGTACTGAGATTAAATTTTACATATTAATATTTTACTTTTTAAGGTAAGGAGGGCAGAATTATAAAATATAGATACTTTCTGAGTTCAATATTAATAAAAACTGACACATTGTCATGTATTAATTACCTAATTTAATAATGAGATGTGAACGGAAGTTAAAAAATACATAACACAGTGTGGAGTAAATATTGTTTCTTAGTTCTAAATATCATAATTTAAGTTTTTCTTTCGTGCAATAAAGTTGATATAAATAAATACATAAATCAATATTGAGGGTACCAGACAACGATTAATCTATACTAGGAAACCCATAACTCAGGAACAAAATAAATGCGTCATAAATATACAAATTTACAGCGTTATTTGCTACAAAATAAGGAACTTTTAAAATATAAAAGGATATTAAAAAGCAATATAATTAAAAAATACAATATACTAACTCATTGGATGTCGTGACGATGACGGAAGATCTTAGGTGCACCGCTTTCAAATGCTTTCCTATCGATCCTGTTGTACCACCACGACACGAAAACTCATTGTTCGTACGATCATTGCACAAAGTGCATAAAGCCGTGTCACGGACCCTGGTGGCATAACTCCACACCCAACTGATCTTAATTATTAATACACTTTAAAAACGCTATCTTCTCACCAACAGTAACAATACAAAAACGTAACAAAATAATAAAAAAACAATTAATTTAAATTCGACTAAACTCTCGCTAAGTCTGTCCGGCCTGCAATCTTATTAGTGACTAAACACGTATAAAACCAAAACCCGAAATTGCCCTTTTCAAATTTACTTAAACATCCCCGCTTGTCTATATCAAAACAAAGATGCGGCTATTTCATTCAACTTCACAAACAAAAGGTGTACCAGGTAAAGCCCAAGTTAACATATTTATCAGTAAAATTACCACGTGTGGTCAATTACATCGCATACAAACTATTGTTAGCATAGATATATGAAAGAGAGAGATTTGTAACGAAGCGAAATCGTAATGAGTCTCGGTGTCTCCGAGGTCGGGCCTTTGCCACGCTGTGATTGGCTAAAGCGCGGAGTGGAGCGCGGCACTAGAGAAGAGGCTACGTCGATAAATTATTATCCATAGATACTTGATAAGGCCGGAATATTAAGAAAAACATTAAAATCGAACTATCATTCAATAAGAAATAAATACAGATTAAAATATCGCATTGAACGATGTATCTAATCTTTATTAACATGTATGCGAATATGAACAAAGCAATTTATTAACGACATTATCTTAATTGTGGCTGGGAACCAAATGAACAAATAACTATTTAGACGGTTGTACCCTTAATAAACAAAATGTTATATTCCGTTTCCGCGATGGTCACATAAAACAATTTCAACCTTTGACAACGGTTATTGTAAGAGGCTCAATATAATGAATATACGCGATATAATCTATTTATATTGTTTTACCTTTATAAAGATAAGATATTGATACAAAGGTCAAAATATGAAAGAAAAATTGAATAAATAATCAAATACCTTAACAATTTATCGACCCTATTTGTCAGCGGCACGGTCAGTCACACCTCTAGTTCGCGGCCTGCTCGCAGCGGCCGTACCAAGAAACGACAGTACGGTTGTCAATATCGCTAGCAATTCGATACATTGCACGTTCGCTTACCAAATTGTGACTTGCTTGCTATTCTAAGCCGTCAATGTAAAACGCACATACAATTTGTCACTGAATAGTTCAACCAATTGGTACGCCCAAGTAAAATCATTATGACGTTTATGTCAGCGGTTTGTTGTTATATATTATTTGTAAAAATACGTGGTTTTGTCAACTAATAACTAAAAAAATCAATAGTTACATGTGGTACGTGACTCAATAGTCCTTGAAATGTTTATTTACACTCCTATTTTTACAAGAAATAACGGCACAATTCGGCTTTTTGCGGATATGTCCGAGCTCATTCTGTAGTCGCGGGTAAGTTGCGACTGGCTCATAGGGCGCGCATCCGTCACACTATAAAGGCCAATGGGCCATAACGCTGCGACATGTTCCATGCCTCCGTTAGCTATCTATACTGATCTGTGATTGTTAGCTACTTTGCGCGTGCAAATTCTTAGTATAGGTCTTATCTACAAAAGGGCCGCCCTGTCAGGTAATAAACTTAAATGAACGACTGTGTTATCTTTTATGTATAGCAATTTGGCCAAATATTTTTAACATTCTTTTTTAATTTTTCTATCTGGTGATTCAAAATCACAATATGTATAAATTCTAATCCATAAATAACACCGTCGCTTGTTATATAGAACACAGTACCTACCACGTTATTCTGTAACATAAATCGATACGAAAAATGCAAGTCTAATCAATAAAATACCGTTCTTCCCGATTCAGAGTATAATACTCAATACGTACTTTAAAACCAAGCTGTGATTCAATAATAGGCCTTATTTGAATGCATAGTAATTGGTCCGGCCGGATCCATGCCACGAGCAGTCGTTGCCAGAACGAAGCCAAGATTCGTAGATACGTATACAAACAAAGATTCGGGTACGTATCTCGGCGTGACTGTGAAATTCGTGATCTTAGTACCGCCGGGGTTAAGAACACGGAGCTACGGTTCGGCGAATAGTACGTATATCGGGAGCCCTTTTCTAAAGCAAGTATTGAAATTCGCAACTTTTTCTAGGTACTGATAAACTGGTTGGCCAGAAATTTATTAAAAGTACCAACAATATTTTTAATCGAGCATAACTAAATTCTTGCTAGAATTAGTTCAAACTTCATTATTCTTACCTGCTACCGACCCTTGCTCATTATTCTCATAAGTAAGCTATTCCTTTCGCTCTTACGAAAAACAAAAGAGATGGTAAAGGGCCGTAGTAAAAAAAAATAACTTGCCCTTATCGCGTGATTTGAAGACATTTACTACCTAGACTTTACTGTGTTATCTCGGTCGGATTTTTGACTCGGAATAAATATAAATAAATAAATATCTTGGGACATCTTACTTATCTTGTGTTGTGGGTACCAGGCGACGATATATATAATAGATAGATACTTATAGATACTTAGATACATACACAGCCATGACCAAGGAAAAAACATTTGTGAATAAATAAATACACAAAGAATGCCCTCGCCGGGATTCGAACCCGGAACCTCCAGCTTCGTAGGCAGGGTCACTACCAACTAGGCTACAGAGGCTGAATCGTCATTAATATTACTTAGCAATAACAATAGGATGTAGTGGCTAAGAATTCTATGTTAGCGTTTGCTAAACACGTGTGCGGCAGCGTTTTAAACAAATTCTAATTCTGTTCCTATGTTATATTATAATATAAGTGTACCTGAAGCTGGAAGGCCCTCGGATACTAAAAGCATCAAACATAGTTTTAAATAGATCACGGGTTATGTGTCCAAACAATTTGAGGATTCGCAGTTGAACAGCCGATGATAATCTCTCTTTGATTTTTAACTCTTTCAGAATCGAAACGTTGGTACGGTGTGCAGTCCACGGGATTCTGAGCATGCGTCTCCAACACCACATTTCCAGCGCGTCAATCTTGCGACGGTCTTGCATCCTCAGCGTCCACGTCTCAGCTCCGTATAGGAAGATTGGAAAGACTAGGCATCTCATCAGCCGAATCTTTGTGCTTCTGGTTATTTTGCGGTCCTTCCAAATCTTTGTGAGCTTTTCGACTAGTCACGGCGCAACGTCTCCGAATCTCATCTTCGCAACCACCGGCGTTGGTGATCGTAGAGCCCAGGTATACATAGCTGTTGACGACTTCGCATCCTGCTATATTTTGGACGTCTGGTTGGTTGTTTCTGGCGCGGTCTACGATCAACATTTTGGTTTTGTCGCGATTGATTGCCAGACCAAAATCAAGCGCTGTGGTCTCTAGGAGTCGAAGTAGGGTCTCGATTTCGCTTTTGGTTGACGCTAGGAGGGTGGTATCGTCTGCATACCTAAGGTTGCATATTTTCCGGCCTCCCACGGATATTCCCTTGTTCCAATCTTCGAGAACTATACGCATGATATACTCTGTGTATATGTTGAATAGTAGGGGAGATAATATACAATATATAAATATAAAAGACCCGTAATGACCTAGGTATTGTTATACATATACATGCCTTAAGGTATACCAGTCTGTCAGCCGAACCCGAAACTTAGTTAAACTTAAAAAAAAAATCTAATGTCAATCGAAAGAAAATTAATCTAATTAATCAATCGATTACAGATTTAATCGCTCGTATTTAATCAACGATTAACTTAATCGTGATTAAATTAGTCGAACATCTTACGACTAAGATTGATTAATCGTCACTTTTAATCGTTAATCGATTACTTTTAGGCTAATCTTAATTGTTAATCGTTAGTCGATTACATTTTGCCCATCACTGCTTACAACTACGTTAAATAATGTTAAAATCTAACACAATCTTTTCACAAAAAATATATTAGAAAAATAAAAACCAAATAAGATTGTAAAATTCGTCAATACTATAAAATGCATTTTTGATTAAAAAGTCCTTTATTTTTTTTAAAACACCTCATAAGAAGAAGCCTCTTTGATCTTCGGGCTTAAGCAATTATATTTTAATGCCAACTACCCTCAGTGAGTGCGACGATTTCGCTAGTCGGACTAAGACTGGATTTAGATCGCGGCCCGTTTATCTCCGCCCATAGCCCAATATCTTAAAATGTTTTATGATCAATATTTTATGTAATTATCAACGTCGTATTTTTAAATTACTCCATTATCAAAAGAACCTTTATTTTGTATAGAGAAAATACCGGTATCTGATCCCTGCTTCATACGATGGCTAACCTGCTTGTGCGTGGCGATTATGGCATTACCTTCTAACTCCTAATGCGTTATTTCAGCTGTTTGTAGATTGATGCATCCCACTCGTGCATATTGGTAAGGCCGTGGGTTTCTGACCGGCGTTCTGTTTGAGTATGTTTTCTCTGACACGTCGCTTCTCTGAGGCGTCGGTCGCCGGTCGCCGGCCAGAAAACCCACGGCCTAAGAACTAGGAGCATTGAAAGTGTGTAGCGCAGATGCTAGTATTTATTTCAGCAAACTCGCGGTAAAGAAAGATATAACCATCCACCGTAGCCTATGGATATCTACAACGTGTGTTCGTAACAATGATGTTGACTTTTATCGTGTCACCGTTGTGAAATATGAGGCCTGATAGTGATCACGGATTACTAAAACATTGTGAAATCTAATTGCTTTAAATTTTTCCAATCTTTGTTTTATACCTGTCAATGACGTTTCTCTGAAAATATCACGATGACAGCTCTGAAACGACGTCAAATAAAACCGACCAAGAGCATTTCGGGCCTTGCTCAGTGTAGGGTTCCGTAGTTATTCAAAAACCGCTGGGCCGATAATGTTCGGAATCGTTTTATTTTAAAGTAGGTTACTCTATAATTTTTCATACTTTTTGGACCTACAGCTCAAAAGTTAGTGGGGGGAACACAATTTTTTTTTTCTGGAGGGATTTCTCCGACAATATAGACTTTAGAAACAAAATCTTTAAAGACCCTTATTATTTTTAAGAGACCTATTCAATGATATCCCACACTATAGGTTTACATAAAAAAAAAGTCATCCCCACTTCACCTGTTGGGGAGGTACGCGAAAAAAAAAAATGTTCTAGTTTTTATTGTAACTACCACTTTTTTGGCATGATTGATATGTGGGTAAGGCCGCGGATTTTGACGAATGTGACACAGACATAACATAAAAAAATACGTTACGTTACCATAAAACGCAACGAAAGTTACTATAAAGCTCAGCTCATACTGGTATGAACTCTGATTAAATAAAGGTCGTAAAAAAAAACATATTTTTATCACTAAATAGTTGTTTTAATCAGATATAATAATCAACCCATATAATGTAATTTCTCATACTTAGTAATTACTTAAATTAACAGTATTTATAAATGTTTTAATGCCATAATCTTTGGAACGAAATAAACTAAATAAATCACCATAAATGCTTAAATGGAAATTGAACTGTTATTAATTAACACTATTAAACGCGTTAATAAATTATACTGTATTTCATTAGCCCTAGGGGGGTGAAATTACCCACTGGAAACAGCTAATTACTTAAAAAAACGCAAATCAAAATACCTAAATAACAAAATAATTTGAATTGTTTCGCAAACACTTGTTACAGTATGCTGTCATTCAAAATCTAATAAAACTCATTGAAATCAGTAAATTTCTGTGTGTACTTCCCTTTACCACATATTTTCGTTACGTAACATAAAAAATACGTTACGTTTTGTAAAAATGTAACGTATTCGTAACATAAGTGTAACGTATATTTGAAAAAAGGTTGATTATCTTGGTAAATAATTGCAATCTGAACATAATAATACATGCTACTGACGTTTGAAACTAAACCCTTTCGTATGAAAAAACAGCCGTTTAATAATAATCACTACTTACCGTAAAAATCACACTACCACTTTAGACGTTTTTTGCTAAAAGTTTCGCCGCGCGCACTGTGACAACCATTTGTTAACGAATTAATGGGAGCGTGTGCCTATGGGTGTTGCCCTACTAGGATAAGAGTTCCTAGTGTCGATAAACAAATTTCTACCAACATTGGCTTAAATATGACCTTAAAAAAGCGTTACGAAAGTATCGTAACGTAAGTTTGGAATTGGTGACCCAAAAAGTAAAGGGAAAGAAAACAGTAAAATTGTTCACATATCATAAGTCCTTAATGAACGAAGCAATCGTTTATCATTCTAATTTGGTTTAAAATCAAACATTTAATGCTGACAAGTCTAATAATATGAAAAAAAAAGGTTTTAAGTACTCGTAGTCGAAAAAATTACTCGACTTATGTTACGTTTTTGGCAGAAATATTTATTTATTAATTTTAAATAAAGAGCTAAATTAGCTATTTCATTTGATTACATGTAACTGAGCATAGGGGAATATTTTAAAATTGATCGGACTTCTCTAGATGTTGTCAGTTTTGTTTTATGAGCAAGACAAATTTTAAGCTCCGAATTCGTCAAAATCCGCGGCCTTACCCATGTATACCTGTACCAAATTGCAGATTTCTAGTATTAAAGGCCACTGAGCTATGCTGCGGACAGACGGACATGGCGAAAATATAAGGGTTCCGTTATTGCCATTTTGGCTACCGAACCCTAAAAACCGATTGTTTAGCTATTAATACTACAAAATGAATGCAGTATCTGTGAGATTCGCTCCGTCATGTTCTGACCACCATCACAGGGCGTTACATTGCAAAATTCTTACTTAGATATCCAAATATATGTAACTATGTAATTTAAGCCTTATAATGCTTACAACAAAGGTGTTCATCGTCATAATATCACTAGATATGAGTATATAAAGGCTTAACCCGTTGACAGTCGTGAGAGAGCTTCAGTGCGCCAATTAAGAAGGAAGGTCGTTCACTTATTTTTAAAGTAAGTTTTCTGAAAATACTGAAGAAATTATACGCATACTGTATTCATAATATATGCTTCTTATGTTTGCTATCAGGCACTGCTCTCATGATAGAAACGAGCATAATAACCAAATTTAAAAAAAACGACTTCAACCGATTTCTCCAAGACCACATCATCAGACCTATACTTAGTGCCAAACCTAGTGAAATGGACCCCAAGATTTTTCAATTTTGAAAACTTCTTTTCTGTGCACTGTTACTAGTTTTGATATTATGATAATTATCATTCGTTAAATTTCAGATGGAATGTCTACTATTCTTCGGCTTTTTAGCATTGTTAGCCTCTCCCATCCTCTGGGTTCTGTACGTGTTGTAACTGAAGAATCCACCACCGCTGCCCAACTTGGATGTCCAAGCATGGTGGGGGCCTAAAGAGCTGCAGGCCAAGCAGGACACCAGTGTCAAGCCTTTTAGAGTGCAGTTTACAGAACCGGTAAGATATTAATGCTTTGAATCGAACAATAAGTACAGTTGAGGGACACAGGTATCTGACCTCCTACCTACAGACTTTGTTTGTAGGCATAATGTAACAATTTATTCAACTGTACCTACGCTAAAAAAGCTAAGTAACACCCAGCTGGATGGATGGGCTTCAGGATTGTAATGTGCTACCACATTGGTAATGATGATGTGTTTATTTAAATCAACTTAGTGTTATTAGTATCACTTCCAGTAGTTGGGATCATCAAGCTTACTACAAAATCATCACCAGAGTTTTTCCTTCTGGTTGCTTTTTACGCATAGCTAATTTTATCATCAAAATAATTCGTCAATTTGCTCTCAGATGATCCAAGATCTCAGAGGTCGTCTGAAAAACCATCGCAAGTGGACGCCTCCGCTGGAGGGCATCGGCTTCCAGTACGGCTTCAACAGCCAGCAGCTGGACAGCTGGGTCACGTACTGGGCCGACAAGTACAACTTCACGGAGCGGGAGAGGTTCTTCAACAAGTTCCCTCAGTTCAAGACTAACATACAGGGGCTGGACATTCATTTCATCAGGATTCGACCGGAGGTAATATTGATCAACAGTGTCATTTTCTTCAAGTTTTACGGACAAATAGTACTTTGAAGTTTTGCATAATTATTCTCTTCAAATTTCCCTCCTTAAAATGATCAAGTTCATATCTTTCACGTGATTGCAAGAAAGATCGATAATATGAATTGGGGCGGGAAGGTTCTTGAGTGGCGGCCACGTACCGGAAGGCGTAGCGTGGGTAGGCCCCCCACAAGGTGGACTGATGACCTGGTGACGGTCGCAGGAGTCCTTTGGATGCGGGTGGCGCAGGACCGGTCTTTGTTGCAATCTTTGGGGGAGGCCTATGTTCAGCAGTGGACGTCTTTCGGCTGATATGATGATGATGATGAATATGAATTTCGTCTAGCAGGTCCCAGCAGGAGTGGAAGTGGTCCCGATGCTGTTAATGCACGGCTGGCCAGGGTCGGTGCGGGAGTTCTACGAGGCGCTGCCGCTCCTGACCGCCGTCAGCAAGGACCGGGACTTCGCCATCGAGGCCATCGTGCCCAGCTTGCCGGGGTACGGGTTTTCCGATGTAAGTTTAGTGTCATGTAAGGGGCCAACATCTAATCGTATATCTAGGTCTGCCCTGCTAAGCGAAATAGCGATATCTCAAAAATAGAGGCATTTGGAAATGACTATTCCATTTACGAGCTATAGAATTTAAGTTGCATGTTGGCATTAAATTTTATATTTAGATATCGCTATTATGCTTAGCAGGGCAGAGGTACAAAAGGGAACACAGCATGCTTGGTTTTGGTTTTGATTTGATTTGGTTTTTCGGACATGCAAGAAAAATGCAATATAATATTTTGAAGTATTTTCTCGAGGCTAAGGCGTGTGACGCCGTATCTGCGAACTATGTTAAATGTCGTAGGGTAGATAGTCCTACGTATAACCATAATCCATGGTATAAATTGACGCGCGATGAACATGACGGACGACTGATGAGTTTTGCGGAGCAAAACGCAAAATCAAGTGAAGTCGATTGAGAAAATGTTTTAAAAACTCTAGGAAATAGCAAACATACACAGAAACTACCACAAGGCATTCTTAATTCATTGTCTGATTGTATTGTACCTAATGGTCCTTTTTCCGTATGATTGTTATATAAATAAGAGAATACTTTATTTTTAATCCACAGGCTGCTGTTCGCACAGGTCTTGGTCCCCCGGAGATCGCCGTTATCATGCGCAATCTAATGCACCGTTTGGGCTTCAAGAAGTTCTACGTCGAAGGTGGAGACTGGGGTGCCTTCATCGGCAGCAACATGGTGACCCTGTTCCCTGAAGTAAGTTTGCTTCAAACTCGCTTTTTTATAATATGTCGAGTCTTGTCGCGTGTTGTCACTTTAATAAATAACTATCAGGGGACATCTTACACAAATCGACCTAGTGTCACGCTAAGCTCAATTAAGGCTCGTGATGTGGGTACCAAGCGACGATATTTATAGCCACGACCAAGGAACAAATATTTGTGATAAATAAATAAACAGATAATGCCCTCGCCGGGATTCGAACCCGGAACCTCCAGCTTCGTAGGCAGGGTCACTAGGCTATGGAGTCTGACAAAATAAAAATAAAAACAAATGTAATGGGACCCAATTTGATGTGAAATATTTTGATAAGGATTTGTGAAGAATTTCTACGCATGCATCATAGTTAATAATTATCCCAGTGGCCCATTTCTCAAAAGCTTGTAACTTGTAATACAAGTGGAAGTCTTTTTTTGACACTATTAATTAAATAAGGACTTCCGCTTGTATTACAAATTACAAGCTTTCGAGAAATGGGTCCCTAGGACCAATTTCTCGAAAGCTATATATCCCAGTATACTTAGAATAGAATAGAATAGAATACAATACAATACTCTTTATTGCACACCGTAAAATAAAGAAAATAAACAAACAAATGATTATACATAAAGCGATTATAGAGAACCTAGAAACCGTGAAACACTAGGTGATCGCAACATTTTTAACAAGCACATTATTACACACATTATTTGTAATACACACTACTAATCGAGGACTTTTTCTAATTTCTCCAGGAAGTCCTTGGCTTCCACTCGACCCTGGGTTTCGTCCAGTCTACGGCTGCAACGATTCTCACCTTAATAGGCAGCGTGTTTCCGTCCTTCGTGGCAGAGTCTTATCCAGCAGAACGCATGTATCCTCTCAGCGCGAACTTTGCGAATCTGATTGAGGAGAGTGGCTACATGCACATTCAGGCCACGAAGCCGGATACTGTGGGTAGGTAGACGGTTACACCCGGAACCAATACAGGGGCTTATTTCTCGAAAGCTTGTAACGTGTAATACAAGCGGAAGTCCTTATCTAATTAATAGTGTTCAAAAGAGACTTCCACTTGTATTACAAGTTACAAGCGTTTGAGGAACGGGCCCCAGGTCTTCGCACACTATATCAACTCCACACCCATTCGACTCAAGTCTAATCTCTCTCTCTAATCAAGGCTTCATTTCAAAAAATGATATGAAAATAGTGTACGACGAGTGGCCTACGCATCGTACACTAAAGGTCAACCCCGACTCGTTTGTCACGCAACGACCACACGTTGTCCACGCAACGACTATGCGTTTGGCGTTTGCGACTGACGTGTATCGAGCAACCATTTTCATTGCCCACTCGTTACACGGCATTGTCCACTAGTGACCATTGGGTGGATCAACTAGTTGATTACTCAACGTGAGTGTGAGTAGAGTTGCTGCCGCGTTGGCGTGGAGTTGTTAATAGTGTGCGAAGATCTTTAGTCTGATGCCCGAAAACCAAGACACACAAGAAAACTGTTCTTGTTAAACCTCTTGCATTTTGAAGTTACAGTCGCCATCAGATTTATCGTCCAGATCGCTCAGAACGCAATGTACAGTCGTCATTTTTTAACACAAGAAAACTCCGACATAAAGTCAATTGAATTTGTATCATCATCATTATCAGCATTTTTTCAGTCGTAGGAGTCGTAGTACGTAGGCCTCTCCTATTAACTATACTTATGGACGCATTAGGAGGTAAATGCCCATAATCGCCACGCTAGGCAGGCGGATTGGCGATCGCATAGTGTCTCCCATTATGATGACGCTGCTGCCCATCATCAATCTATTATAAACAAATGGTCAGTGACACTTCAATTGACTCTTACGAAAATCGATCTTAGTTGACTCTTACAAATCCATGAGAAGAGTTGTAAGTATCTATATCGTGGATGACTAATGTATTCTTACTTACTGCCATCACCATGCCGCCACATGGCTTACTTTGTACAATAAGGTCAGTAAGATACAAACCAAAACTTTTGAGGAATCCATTGGTATTCAATTAAAATCTGTCTTCATACCATACCTAATGTGTATTTGTACATCTTAAACAGGAGTAGCTATTGCCGACTCTCCCGCCGGTCTTCTTGCCTATATTCTTGAGAAATTCAGCGTCTGGGCTAAACCGGAGTATACGAAGAGGCTGGACGGAGGTCTCGGCGAGAAGTGGAGTAAGGACCAGCTGCTGGACAACCTGATGGTCTACTGGGCCACCAATTCCTTCACCACGTCTTCTAGGCTGTATGCTGAGACTCTTAATAAGAGACATTATGGACTAAAGATTGACGAGTGAGTATTGCCGAATAAGATATAGGAATGGTATAGGTACCTGTCTACATATTTATGTTGATAATTATAGTAATTATTGTTGGCTTCTTAGTGCTTCTGTCCCAGAGCACATTATCTTTAAACTTAAACTAGTTAATAAATTAAATTGACTGTAAGAAATTAGTATACCGAACATTGGGTTATTTTTCCCATTACGTTTTACCTCTTATGAGACTCAAACATGTTCAAATATTGATCAAACGCGTTACTCGTGTAATTTTAGTCTATAATTACTCGCTGACAGTCGTATACGTCGCGCTTTGATTGCAGGTACTCCATGATGAGGATCCTCTTAATGGATCGAAACATGTCTAAAAATACGCGAGTAACCCATTCCGTCAATATTTAAACATGTTTGAGTCTCATATTTTATGTCTTACCTCTCACTTGTTTTTGCTACATTTATTTTCCCTATAACTAGTTCTATAGTACCTATCTAATAGTTCGGGACCTCCATATTTTCGATAAAAAATTAAAGTGCACTTAATGTTGCCAATTATTTCTGTATTTTTCGGTGTTTCTATAAAACTTTCGCGTCCATAGTTCCAATCACCAATTATTTCTTTTCAGAATCCCTACCAAAGTCCCAACCTGGATCGTCCAAGGCAAGAACGAGGTTATCTATCAATTCCCCAAGATCCTCAAAACGAAGTATCATAATCTCATCTACGTCAACCCCATCAACGATGGCGGCCACTTCCTCGCCTTCGAGCTGCCGGAGGTCTTCTCCGAGGATGTGCTGCGGGCTGTGACTGCTTTTAGGAAGCTGAAGAAGGAAGCTTAGAAGACTATGTGTAGTGCTATCATAACATGTATCATCAGCGTTCAGTCCACTGGTAGACATAAGCCACACCTATTACTAAGGATCGAATAACGCCAGTCATTTTGAAAACATTTGTAACCTCGTTCTATACAGTAGAGGTTTCCTTATCTTGTGATGTTCATCATCATAATCAGCCTATGATAGTCCACTGCTGGACGCAGGGTTCTCCTATTAAGTATGCGTACAGACGCATTAGGAGGGAAATGCCCATATGCAGGTAATCGCCACGCTGGGCAAGCGGATTGGTGATCGCAGTAATGTGTCCACTATGATGACGCTGCAGCCCATCATCAATCTTTTATTAAATAATGGTCAATCACACTTTGATCCCTTAGTCGACTTTTACGACACCCGCAGGAGGAGTTGGGGTGGTGACAAATGTATTCTTACTGCCGTCACCACACGGCCAATGGCTTATGATGTTAAACTATTTATTTTATAAGATTGAATGAAAAGTTTTTAATAACACTAACACAACGTATCTATTTATATACATTAATACATACATCATCAGCCTATCCCAGTCCACCGCTGGACGCACGCCTCTCCTATTAACTAGGTAACCTCCTATTAGGTAGGTACGTATAGAAAAAAGCATTAGGAGGTAAATGCCCATAATAGCCAGGCTGTGTAAGCGGATTGGCGATGTACCTATTTTATGAGATCCCAACCTCTTCTTACTTGTATATTTACCTACACTACACTGTACAATATTAACAATTCTAAATCGTTTATTGATTACAATCTTGGTGAGAAGAACTTGGGATATCCTAAACAGATACTTTGTGTTACTGTTATTATAAAAATATCTTTTAAAATGAAAAATATTCAAAACATAAGATAAGGAAGTCTCTGGGTGCTTAGACAAGTTGCCAATCGCTAACGCTTAATCGTCAATCGTAAACGAAAGACAGCTAACTCTCTTTGTCGCACTAATATGAAAGAGTGACAGAGAGGGAAAACTACGAAACGCTACTAAGCGTTAGCGATTGGCAACTTGGCTAAGCATTTTCAAAACAGGCGTTATCCGATTCTTGCCTATTATCTATGCGTATGGACGCAAATGTAATGCCCATAATCGACTCGCTGGGCAAGCGGTTTGGCGATTGCAGTACTGTATCCACCATGATTTATTTATTTATTTAATCTTTATTGCACACAAGAAAACCTTAATAAACAAAAGGCGAACTTAATGCCAAAAGGCATTCTCTACCAGTCAACCTTAAGGCAGATCAGAGAAGTTCTGGGCGGTGCTATACAAGATTACTTATTACAGTTACTACTTGTACTTACTATTAATGAAACCACCCTACGGCTACGACACAAATATACTTATGCCTATATTATATTTTTATTTTTGTGACAGCTTTAATATACTTGGGTATTAAATTATTGTTATTTTGTTCTGTTTCATTTTAAACTATTTTCAAGTAATTGAGATCGTAAGTGTTATAAAACTGTCTTAAGGTGCATTCAGACCAAAAGAGCATTCGCTGTTCTATCCCCCGCTCTACGAAATCAACCAATCACGTTTTGTGTAACGATCGAATTTCGTAGAGTGGGAGGTTAGAATAGCGAATGTTCGCTTGGTCTGAATGCACCTTTAGTTGAAAACATAATTTCGGACACTGTAGCGGTCTTATTGCCTTGAGATTGTGACCCATTTCACAAGTGATAGCGGTCAGCCTGGGGCCCGTTTCTCGAATGCTTGTAAGTAATTTGTAATACAAGTGGAAGTCTCGTTTTAACACTATTAACTAGATGAGGCCTTCCGCTTGTATTACAAGTTACAAGCTTTCGAGAAATAGGCCCCTGATAGTGGATTCCTTGGATTGGGGGAATCCTCAATTCTTTATTCAGTTTATTAACAGTTATTTTTATATGGTCATGTTTAAGATAAAACCAGTATTTTAATCAGACTCGAGATAATAGGAAACTTGTACCATCATTACTATACCTAGATATTTTTCTAGCAGGAACAAGAGATTGACAAAATTAAACATCGACATAATTGTTATCGATATAGTCTGGTTGTAGTCGACCAATAAATATAATAAATAAATAACGCCATAGGCAATAATTCATGTGAAGTAGGTATTAGATATTTAAAAGTAAAGCGTAGATGGGTCCTGTATTTCTTGGTTGGTTGTCATTCTACAAAGTTAGCATCTTTATAAGAATAGAGTGTATTCATCGCTAACAGTAATGTCGATGTTTGATTTAGTCAATCTCTCGTTCCGGCTAGAAAAATATCTAGGTATAATCATTACTCAACGAGTACATCTGACTGTCTAATCTAATTTGATTTAATAATTTATGAAATGGCCAATGAGATCAAGGTGATTTTTTTTTATTCTAAAAAAATATCATAACATAATGTCGCATCAATATCCTACAAAAAAAAACCAAAACTAAATAAAAGATGACTAAACTTCTGACATACGATTGAGGAATCACTATTAAACAGCTTCTTAAAGTATAAATTGGTATTTATTTTTACTTTACAAGTTTCTATTTGATTAGACAACTACCTATCCCAACCGGTTTAGCTTTTTAAGGGCCTTACGATTCTGTTCAATATACAGCGTGTGTATTTGATAAGAGCGAATATTTTAATGGCGATTACTATCGGACCTAGGGAACCTGTTTACATAAATTTCTTTAGGAAATTAATGTGTTTTTTTAGGGTTCCGTAACCAAAATGGCAAAAACGGAACCCTTATAGATTCGTCATGTCCGTCTGTCCATCTGTCACAGCCGATTTACTCGGAAACTATAAATGCTACAGTAACGAAATTTGGTAAGGATATTGTGTTGTATAAACCGCTACAGGATTATGATGCTAAATTGTAAAAAAAACCATTGGGGTGGGGGCCCTCCATACATGTAACTGAGGGATAGAAATTTTTTTTTAGTTGTATAGAAGCGTGTGTATATTTTTTCAATAGTAAATTGATAATAGTACGGAACCCTTCGCGCGCGAGTCCGACTCGCACTTGGCCAGTTTTTTTCATACAAAATAATTAAATAAATGAGTACGCAATGTATGGCATCTACTGGTAGCCACATTAACGTCGACATAAGTATCTAACGTCATACGAGTGTCAAATCAGTTGGCCGGTATACATTGTTGCTGGGCTGCACTTTACACGTAATTAACATCAAAATTTTACGAAATGATTATCTTATACGATTCCCAGGATCAGATATTATAGCTGGAATAATTATTCGCCCGTACAAAATCATGGGACAATTTAACATAACTCTAAACCTTAAGTTATACTACTAAAGTTACTATAGATTTGTGTAAAATTGTTCCATGACCCCTATGAAATCCTAGTTCTCTACCAAGTTTCACAATAATTAGGACATATCGTACCGTCGCATAGTACAACAAACACTGTGCGATGTCTTACACAAATCAACCTAGTCCCACGGTAAGCTCAATTAAGGCTTGTGATGTGGGTACCAGGCGACGATATACAGGGTGTGGCCTGTAATAGGAGCAAAAAATGAAACGGTACACTAATAACCCAATAAATAGTCATAATTTAATAGTTAAAACTTAAAAAAAAAAACATTTTTTTCCTTTTTTTATGTAGTTTTACTGCAGTCGACTTATACCAAAAAAGTTAAATCGGTGAACCACAAAAAAAAAAAATTTTTTTTTGCTAAACCAGTTAAAAAACCATGAGTTCAAAAAAACTTTTTAGCTCATTTAGTTTTATGTCCACTGAACTACCAATATGTTTAATCATTAATAAGGTACAATGTTGTGATACCTAACGTCGTAACTTTAACATACTGTTTCTCCTTAATGGATAACTTTAAAACACTGGGACCTTTTGCGAATAACTAGAGGCAGTCAGAGGAGTCTTCCATTTGATCCTAGTTCTCTACCAAGTTTCACAATAATTAGGACATATCGTACCGTCGCATAGTACAACAAACACTGTGCGATGTCTTACACAAATCAACCTAGTCCCACGGTAAGCTCAATTAAGGCTTGTGATGTGGGTACCAGGCGACGATATACAGGGTGTGGCCTGTAATAGGAGCAAAAAATGAAACGGTACACTAATAACCCAATAAATAGTCATAATTTAATAGTTAAAACTTAAAAAAAAAAACATTTTTTTCCTTTTTTTATGTAGTTTTACTGCAGTCGACTTATACCAAAAAAGTTAAATCGGTGAACCACAAAAAAAAAAAATTTTTTTTTGCTAAACCAGTTAAAAAACCATGAGTTCAAAAAAACTTTTTAGCTCATTTAGTTTTATGTCCACTGAACTACCAATATGTTTAATCATTAATAAGGTACAATGTTGTGATACCTAACGTCGTAACTTTAACATACTGTTTCTCCTTAATGGATAACTTTAAAACACTGGGACCTTTTGCGAATAACTAGAGGCAGTCAGAGGAGTCTTCCATTTGATTTATTGCTCCTGTTACAGGCCACACCCGGTATATAATACATAGATAGATACATATAGATACTTAAATACATAGACAACCATGACCAAGGAACAAATATTTGTGATAAATAAATACACAAATAATGCCCTCGCCGGGATTTGAACCAGGAACCTCTAGCTTTGTAGGCACGGTCACTACCAACTAGACTACGGAGGCTGATAATAATGACTACCTAACAAACAAATATTTGTGATAAATATTCAATAAATATCGGGATTCGAATTTGTAAATTGGGCCACCAACTAGGCACAAAAATCATACGGTTTCAATTTTTTTTTCTATCAATATTTGATTTGTATCAATATGTGAATTGGATACCGTCATTGGTCTGGCGGCATATGCCGCTAAGATTAGATTAATTTTATTGAGTCAAGTGATTTGCTATCAAAAATTTGTCAATTCTTAATGACTTTCGATAAAAGAGCTAATAATATAAAGGACTTTGATTTGGTATAAGATCTCGCAATGATTATATGTTTTTAAGGACTTCGTACCATTTGTCCGTTGGTTAATCTCTCCGTCTGTAACCTTTTGTTTATCGCAAGCATCATCATCATTATTTCAGCCTTAAAACGTCCACTGCTGAACATAGGCCTCCATTTGGACCGATTGGAAGTGACATGACGTGCATTCAGCGTCTCTCGGCGATCTTCATTAGGTCGTCTGTCCATTTTGTGAGTGGACGTGTCATGCTGCGTTTGCCGAACCGTTGTCTTCATAGCACTTCGCCCCATCGGCCATTTAATTTTGCTCTACGTACAATGATATCACCAGCACTGATACTTCAAATCATCATACGTATCAAAATATTCGTTGTCTCCTATTTTGTAACTGTTAAAATACACAACTATTTAACTCACCTGTACACATGTAACGGGATAAATCCTATGTCGCTAACAAATCTCGTGAGCTCCGAGTAATTGCTAGTCAAGTAGGAGCAACAAATTCAAGCGATCGATCTAAAGCCGTAATGTATGCCGAGATCAAAGCTACGGTTGCAGACGGTGTTCAATGTTTATGACGTGGTAAGTGATTGAAATGATAATATCAATACAGATATCAGACAGTAGGAAACAGACGCTTCGTAGTAGCGGGAGTGATTTCTAGTCCAGCGGTCGAATATTTTTGGTAAGATAAAACATACTCGTACTGTTATTACTGTGTACTTTAGTGATTTGTTGTGAAGTTTAGTTTTAAAAGTGACTGAAAATGATCTAAACTTTTATTAGTGCTTGTTCTTAAATTATAAATATTAGAATAAAAAAAACAACGCAAACAGCAGAGGTGAGAATGTTGTTAAATTAAAACACAGCATAATTATTATTTTTACGAAAATATTACAGAATCGTGTGTGTCAAAAATAAATATGATCCATTAAATATCGTGATATTTGGTGGATCTGCTTGGTGGTATTCTGATTAGGAAAAGGGAGAAAAAATACATTTTCTACACAGGGTTGGTTAGAGTACACCTACTATTTTGGCGACTACTTACCTATCCCTTTGCCCCTGTACAAAAAAAATGTTTATTCACCAAAAAACGGTTTTTACCTATTATTTCTGAATGGGCAGATGTTAATTATATAAGTAATACCTACGCGACCAAAAAGAAAATCCGACCGTATTTGGTACTTTTCACCCAAGTCCTTTTGCACATTGTTTTCAAAAAGCAAAAGTATTGCAAAATAACAATTTAAATAGTCAAGGGCACAAAGGGTACATCATACAGCGTGTTTGGTACATCGTTTGCCAAATTCAAATGGTGGATAAGTGGAGTGATGTTTAGTTACGTAAATATAGTCAATCAAAAGATGGACTCATCACCAGTATTATTGAAATATGGCGATTTAAGTTTAAATTGGTTATAAATATTAGATGTCATATACCAAAGAAAAACGACCAAGATCACCTATGTGTGTATAGCCGAGGGGTACAGGCATCAGCCGCGAAAGCTGAGTACGTGGGTTCGATCCCCACCTCGGACATTAGGTGATCTTGGTCGTTTTTCTTTGGTATATGACATCTAATATTTATAATTTATATAGTATTAAGTAGTGTGACTACTGGAGAAAAATTAAAAGTACAAATCAAAATATTTAGTTAATAAATAATTTGATTTGTGTTTTCACAATATGTTCTTTAAATTGGTTAATATAGAAATTCATACGGGCTATAAGTATATTGAAGAGCGGATGACAGTTGTGTATTTGAAGGACTGTTTTTGAAAGGTAATTTTGTATGCAGCTTCCATATTTTATTTTATCGTAGGATCTTGACTGTACTTATAATTTTATAACCACTTGGTGCTTTAATTTTAACTTTATTGCTCTGTAAAATAAGAATGATGACAAGTAAAAATAGCTACATGAAGTAAAGTGACTACGGAGTTTCGTTATTTGAAAACTGGATTCGTCAACTTGGTTGTATAATTATTTAGGTGTTTTCATGCTTGTTACCTTTGAATTTAGGCACAAACGTACAGATGTCACGTACCTGATATTATATTACTATAATTTACCTGTAAGATCCATGTGGGTTAAACTGTCTTCAGGTTTTACATTGAGTACTCTTTTGTTTATACACATATTAGCGATCCGACGCATAGACCTCCTCCAAAGATTCTCGAGTTGCGGCCACGTACCGGAAGGCGCAGCGTGGGTAGGCCCCCAACAAGTTGGCCTGATGACCTGGTGAAGGTCGCAGGAGTCCGCTGGATGCGGGTGGCACAGGACCGATCATTGTGGCAAACATTGAGGGAGGTCTATACGTCTTCGGACAGGTACAATACTGATGCGAAAACCATCCTCTTGAATCACTATAAAAAAACCTTATAATCCATTGCATAGTTATAAAGATTTGAGTAGGTATATATTATAGGGATGGATTGACAGCGACTTTCGAATAAGTTGTGATAAACAAATAAACAAGACAAATGTAAGTTACAAAGTTATTTACTACTTTTACTAGATAACACAACTATAAACATGATACGGGCCAACTCAATATTCCATCAAATTACTTGAGTAGGTAGGTAACTAGATACGTCAATGAATCAATTAGTGGAGTCAAAGGTTGCATTCAGTTAAGTATCGTTTGCAACAAATCAATAATTTTTTTATTACATTCTATCATGACATCCAGATTCCTATCCATTACAAACCTAACATTTTCTGCAAAATTATCCTCATCCAAGAAGAATCAGAGCGAAAAGAAGAATTTTAGAAATAATGGAAAATAGGAGAGGGAAGATGATCCGATATCTTATACGACATGCCTCTTTTATAAGCAACATCATTGAAGGAAAGGTTGAAGGGAAGACCCAGGAAGGGGAAGACCGAGGATAAGTTACATGGAGCAGATAAAAGAAAAGACAAGGGTCATGTCGTCAAGGGAAATCAAGGACGGAGCCCAAAATAGAATGGAGAGAGCTACACCGACAAGAGTCTAACTATTAAATTTATAAAGATGATGCTCATCTAAATTATAATTTTTCACTTTGGGAAGAATTCATAGACCCTCACACTTGGTTCAAAAACGAAATCCCTAAAATAAAACTAGCCAGTACAGTACCCGTATTGAAAGCCCTCAAAACATAAATTACACCTCTATAAAAATTATTCCTACCATAATTATAGTCGCACCTGTTACCATAGTGAAGTAGGGGCCACAGTTGAGGTCATGGGCACAATAACATGTTACGCGATGACATCTGAATATATAATTGCTATCTTGTATTTTTAAACGAATAGTAACTAGTTACACAGCTAATACACCGAAAAATAGTACAAAATACTCGTATATAACATGGACGTCTAACGTTAGCTCAAATATGCCCCCAAAACCAATGGTTCAATTGTGCCAAGATGGGCAGGACATATTGCTTTTTTTTAACGCGGCGCATATTTCGGCGCAACATCTTTGACAAACTTTTATAGAATATAGCCAATCAAAAGTTTGATAGGCCAATCGCAACTATTTTATTTGTTCGTAGGTAACTCTAATCTTATAAACGTAGGAACTGGTTAACAGTCTAATCCCAAGATTTGACTGATTAAGCAATAAGCAATAAGTCTGGGTTGCACGGTTGGTGTCATCTTCATCATCTCTTAACCATCGCTTCTGAGCATGAAAAGAAGGAGTATGGGAAGGGCAGGAGTATTGGACCTTCAATTGGTGGTTAGGTATCGGTCGGAGAGCGTCTACGCTTGCCTTCTGTTTCTCCATTACAAATGTTTCCAGCGTTTCATATCGTCACACAGTGATGAAAATATTATTTAACATTTAGTTGGAGTTTATTAATGAGAATTGACTCCCGTGGCTTCAAATCTAGAATGTCTTTGAATTACTCGTACGTACTCCAGCATCACATCTCCAGGACATCAATTTTTGAGAAACCTTTTACAAAATCTTGAATTCTGCAACATTCTTAGATTTACTACTCTGTACTTTATGGCATCAAATAAACCATTCTTAATCTTGTAACGCGTTCATACCCATAGGAGAGGCCTATGTCCAGTAGTAGACTGAAACGATGATGATGATCTATTGGTTCCAGGGGCAATGCTGAAGCTGTTCCTCGCGTTAGTGGGCGGGGTGGCCTTCGCGCTATGGTTCGCTACCAGGCCAGCTGACCCCTCCACGTTGCCCAAATTGGACCTCGAGCAGTGGTGGGGACCTCAAGAGTTGAAGGGAAAAACTGATTACAGTATCAGGCCGTTTAAAATCCAGTTTAGTGATAAGGTAAGAAAATTAACATTCATTCAATAGGTATTGGGAATGGCTGGAAGGTCGTTATCGTTAGAAAAGAATCGAAATTGTGTGAAATGTGAACCTGATTATTATTATATTTTTTATCGTTATACCTATGTTTTTTTATCTTTCTTCTCAACTCAGCTTTTTAACGCAATGGTAAACAAAATGGCCTCCGCCTAGCGGCGTCGGGCTTGTATGACTCGAGTTAGTATTCCGCTTAACCGACCGTGATGCATACAATGTTTTTCATCACACTTACCGACAAAAAAAAGTTTTAAGACAATATTATTAAATGACCTACTGACATTTCTATTACTAGGGAATTTCACTTTTCTATTACGCCCGATGATTTTTTTTAAAATTAGTCAAGGATTTTTTCGACGATACGTGATGAAATGAATACATGTAAATTATTATTAAATACGGTGTACGACCAAGTATTTGCTCAAGTGGCTATCGGAGATGATGTTAGAGTCAATATTTGTGATCATTTCATAATTGGACGAATGTTTGAATAGGTTTAAACGTCTGCTTCTAGTGCCTTGGAATGAGTTTCCAAAATTTGTTCAATTAATAAGTATCTACTGGAGTTAATTTTACAGATTTCCTGCTAAGTTTACTCAAAAACGACTGTATTGGTTTTCCAAGAAAGTAGTAGAAATATGGGTTCCTAAAGTAGGCAGTAAGAATATAATTATTTGTCACCATCCCAACTCTCCTCGTGAGTGTCGTAAGAGATGTCTAAGGGAGTGAGTATGTGAGAGCACCGTTGATTCATGGAAGATTGATAATGGGCAGTAGTATCATCAAAGGGGACTACTGAGAGTTCGATCGTCAACCCGCTTGCCTAACGTGGCGATTATGGGCATTAGCTGTGAGTGTATACTGCATACGCATTCCCGCATTGGTAATCTGAAAGATCTATGTCGTGCAGTAGACTAAAATAGGCTGATAATGTGTAAACAATAACTCATGGCAACACATTTCAGATGATCGAAGACCTAAAAAGACGTCTCGAAAACTTCCGCCCCCCACCGCCTCCCCTCGAAGGGGCGGCCCAGCACTACGGCTTCAACAGCAACCTGCTGGAAGGCTGGAGGAAGCACTGGAAGGACCAATACCCATTCAAGGCTAGGGAGACGTTCCTGAACCAGTTCCCGCAGTTTAAGACTAATGTGCAGGGGCTGGATGTCCACTTTATACATGTGAAGCCTAAGGTAAGCTGCTGAAATGTAACGGCCCTATCACGAACATCGAAATCGATTCGATCGATTTGTCTTTGTCAATCTAATGACGCTTTCGTTGGGGTGACGATCTCGAACTTCGAAGATTTCGAAGATTTCGAAGTTCGTCATAGTGGAGTGGACACATTACTGCGATCACCAATCCGCTTGCCCAGCGTGGCGTTGCGATTATGGGCATTAATTTATAAAGTAATAGGCGAAGCCTTAGTTCAACAGTATACTGATATTTATCTCCTAATTTGTTCATACACTTATGTAATAGGTCTTTGTCCAGCACACAGACAACATAACCTCAAGACGTAGTATAGCCGGGCGACCCCCTCTGTCACGCATACGGTGAATACACTCCATATTAGACCCACGCCTCCGTTTCTAACTTCAGTCTGCGGCCGGCGTTCGTGAGATAATTACGAAAGTTTTAACGTAATTTACGACATGCAAAATGCATTACTGTTGCGTGAAATTGTGTGGGAAGAATACAAAAACATCTGGAGTGCAAAAAGATGGTATTTCATTTCACAGGTAAGCAATTTCTTATAAATTTCAATTAAAATTAAAAATCGTTCAAGCATAAAATCTAGTGCGCTCGTTGATGTCTTTTTACAAAGTCTCTTTCTAATACTTTGCACGAAGTATAACTCCCTCCTTGTCTAGCGTAACGAGTAGGTAGGCCGTCTGAACTAGGGATGACCGTAGGGTATGTTTGTTTACTATCGATAAGGTAACTAAAGATAAATTAAAGTATTTATTCTCAATCGTAGCAAGCAACAGACTCCGCGGTGGAGTCTCCGTATCCGAACTAGTGATGTCTATGCCTGCAGTCTGTTTACTATCGATAAGATATTACGATTATATTCAATTATCCTCAAATGAATTGTGGTTTAGTGTAAAGTGTAGAAGTAAGTAATTGTGGCTTTGCACGGGGAAAGGTACCTAGTCAAGGCATTTAGTTACAGAGTTACATGAGGTTTTGTCGAAGCGGGTGAAAAAGTGCCAAAATGGGTTTGTGCTATAATTGGGTTATTTACATCCTAAGGAACACGTGTGTACAAGAATATCAGTAAAATTATGTTTTTTTAGTATATTTCTCAGACTATAAAGTTTAGTACTCAGGGTACCTTGTCACGCTATGTCTTAAAAGCGTTTAAAATTTGAATAATTTTGTCAATATATCCGTCGCGGGTAGTGAAATGCCTCTTCCTAACATAGATCGGCCTATAGCAAAATGATTTAAATCATAAAACCAATAAAATTCATCAAATGTTTTTTATAAGAAGACATTAACCCATATATGCCCGATATCGACCCATTGAAAATAAACTGTATCCTATACATCATAGAGTTCATCTCAATAACTAGTTCTGGGCATATATGGGTTAAACTTATTAAGGTAACTCTTGTATTGAACGTAGAATCATAACTATTTACATTAATTTAAAATACGTTTGCCAATCAAAGCCGGAGAGCTGGCGAAGGGCCGGGTAGCGAAGTATATTTCTCCTACTAAAACCACACCAAGGTCACGTCACGAGTTGTTTCTCTATTAATATAGGTAATAATTTTATTCATCATCATCATAATCATCATCATCATCAGCCAATGATAGTCCACTGCTGGACGTAGGCCTCTCCTATTAACTATGCGTATAGGCGCATTAGGAGGTAAATGTCCATAATCGCCACGCTGGGTAAGCGGATTGGCGATCGCAGGAATGTGTTCACTATGATGACGCTGCTGCCCATCATCAATCTTTAATCAAGTATGGTCAGTGATACTTCAATCCCTTAGTCGACTCTTACGACACCCGCAGGAGGAGTTGGGGTGGTGACAAATGTATTCTTTCTGCCGTCACCACACGGCCAATAATTTTATTAATGATCTCGAATTTAGTCAATGAAAACTTAAGCTGTGATTTTAGTTGTTTGGCGTATATAATAAATATTATAATATTGAGTAAAGACTTAATAGATCATTAGGTAGGTGTAGGTAAGTTATGTATATGTATAATTGGGTATTTTATCCTACTTTTACTCTATTTCTTTAAGATAATGACTTATCGTGACAAGGTATACAGTTTAGTAAAATGTAAAATTTGATGTTTTACACGACTAAAACAGAACTTTTTATAAATAAAAATATATTGATTCCTGCAATAATTGTACCAAATAACATTTTGATACAAATATTTTTTGCGTTATAGGTACTAAAATAGTGGCTTTAGCCCTTTACATTTAAGTTACTAAAGCTTAGTAAATATCGTGACAAGGTACCCTAGTTACGTTTCCATACAAAAGTTTCGACCGGGTCACTAAACTAATTAATTTTATAATATTGATTAAAGGCTTAATAGATCATTAAGTAGGTGTAGGTAGGTTATGTATATGTATAATTGGGTATTTTATCCTAGTTTTACTCTATTTCTTTAGGATAATGACTTAGCGTGACAAGGTACCCAGTTTAGTAAAATGTAAAATTTGATGTTTTACACGACTAAAACAGAACTTTTTATATATAAAAATATATTGATTTCTGCAATAATTGTACCAAATAACATTTTGATACAAATATTTTTTGCATTATAGGTACTAAAATAGTGCCTTTACATTTAAGTTACTAAAGTTTAGTAAATGCCGTGACAAGGTACCCTAGTTACGTTTCCATACAAAAGTTTCGACCGGGTCACTAAACTTTATTGATTAAAAAAAATGCTTTAACGTTATTTCGATGACACCATTGTGGCACACTATGCTAAATATAGTTATATTATGTGATATATCATCGATATACACATAATTTTGTTGATTTTGAATATTATAAGTGACCTTTTTTGTAATTGTTAAAAAGTGCGGTACTCATTAAATTTATTGCTGATTATGGAATTTCTTTTATTCAATTATTCCAAAATGTCTTAGAATATTATGTAACTACGATAAGAAACTAACAGTTTTAATCTCATTATACTATGAATAGGGTATAATGAACACTTTCGTATTTTTTTCGCCCTTGCATGTTTAACCTAAGAAATCTAAATAATTAACATGTATTTTTAAACAATTAACCTTTATCATAATTCTTTAACTTCCAAAGATTATAAGTATACCCTTCACTATGTAACTTCGAAGTAGAAGTGCGTTTATTGGCATTATAAACTTTAAATGCAATTTTCTCGACTTGTGCATTTCAAAAATTTATATTAAAATAGTGGTTCAACCTAGAGTCATGATTCTTTTTTATTTATAGCAAATTTAATCTCCTTTTTGGAACTATGCATAACTCAATACCTGCGACTAGGTACTTTTCCCTGTACACAGCCACAATTTTCAAAATGTTCGTCCGATTCTATTATGCTAAATAATATTATGTATCCTCTCTTTAAGGTTTCCTAAATGCCCAAACATAAAAGAAATGTGGATGAATGCCACAAAACGGCCACATGATTGGTTTCCTGCTACTAGCAGTGTGATATGTTCTCGGCACTTTAAACCGGAATATTTCAAATTGACAAAAACGAATACTAGACGAATTTTATATACAAATGCCGTTCCTACGCTTCACCTTCCAACTGTCGTAAGTAAATTTAGGTTACACTACATTTACTTTTTAATTTGAAAGTATCTTGTTTTTTTATTGACAATCTGTTGTTGTACTTTACAACATTTAGGCGTAGTAGATCGCCAATATCAACAACATGTATACTAGAAAACCACCATACTAAAAATCTGTTTTTAATATATTTTCGGTCCTTCAAGATACCTGAGGAGAAATCTATTGCTCCAAGTCCCTGCAACGCCCCCGTGGTTGCAACTTGCCCAGAAGTTGCTAAAGTAGCACAGGCTTTACCAAAAGCTGAGGTACGTTTATTTAAAAATAATATTCTGACGGCATTGCAATAAGCCCTTAGGGGCATATATGTCCTACTGTCAGAAAGACAAGGGGTCTTAAAGTCCTTTGGTCAATCCACCCGAATGTAATAATGTCCCGATGTACGAAAGCCCACACATAAATAAAATGAAATGAAATGAAACATTATGGCATCATTACATTCTTTCATTTTGACAAATTGGTGTTATTACATCTGAAGGTTTCGACACCATGACTAAATATACACATACATACGGACTTATTGACACTGGACGTTATGGCTCCTTACCATTCTGACATATCGTCAGTTGTAATATGAATTAATGTAACCACCAAATGACGATTTTTAGGAGGGCCCAAAAACGAATTTGATATTTATAAAGTGTGTTGTATCTTTTTAGTTAATTATCCGATCGAAATGATGTTTATCTTGTTTGTTCTATTTTTGAGAGGTATATTTGACGCATAGTTACTAACTGCGACCACAGTTGTAGTTCAGGAAATGGCTGGTGCTTACGTTAAATATTTTACAAAAAATTTGGAGTTACGTTAATAATTTAATGAAAATCATCAAAAGTGGATTTTGTAATTTAGTGTAACTCACAAATTGAAACCTAACTGCTTATGAGCCATACAATACAAATTGCGCTTACAGCATTGACGTTTATAAAAATATGGTGATTACATTCGGAAGGACATATTTTGTACTTATAAATTCGTACTTACGTTAAAATATTGTCTATCATTCTTTGAAACCGTTACATACGTTAATAAAAAACGTAGAAACCTAATAAAATAGCAAAATTTTTTTTCGACATTTTTTTCTGGATATCAAAATTTTATATACACCGTTCGATAGAGCAGAAAATTTGCAGTCGAACGGTATACTTAACACGTTCGCCTCCGGTACTGTTTCACCAAGTGCTAATACTATGCCGATTGAAATGATCTGATAGAAATCCTATGCCAGTGACACGCATAAGTGACCGAAAAGATTGTACTCCTATGCCGGCGACACAGCACTTTTGTCAAAAACGTTCGTAATCCCATGCCACTGGCATAGGAGTAAGAACTTGATTTATGCTAGTGGCATAACAATAAGATTACTTTGATCACGTATGTGTGTCACTGGCATAGGAGTACAGTTTTTTCGGTCACATATGCGTGTCACCGGTGTCGAACGTGTTAACTCAATTTCGTCATTTTGGTGGTTACATTAATTCATATTACAATCGACGATATGGACATTATATACACCTAAATGATTTTAAGTTTTCTGTGGGATGAGGGTGAATTGTATCTTCGCTTTTTTTATTATTCGCATTTTTATATTTTTACATACTTATAATCAACTTATTTACAGACAATTAATATAATACAAGCGTCTACAATGGGTCTTGCAGTCCCATCTACATCGAGTCAAGCTACTATTGGCTACAACATTCAACCACCATCTAAGACAGAAGACTATTTAGAAACAATGTCAAATTTTAGTACTCCCCGGAAAAAACGTCTTCGCGTAACTATAGCTGACCTGTCGCAAAAACTAAAACAGTCTAAAACTAAGGTGAAACGTTTGCAAAGTTCAATTCGCACTTATAAGAAAAAAATAACCTCATTGAAATCGCTATTGACGGAACTTCAAGATAAACAATTAGTCACTGATGAGCACACGGCTATCTTGGAACATCTTGGAGTAAAAAGTTCAGAAATTTTGAAACGTCAATTGATTAATTCTAAGTCAGGTAAAGTAAGTCGAATGAAATATTCTCCTCAACTGCGCACATTTGCACTAACATTAAACTTTTACTCCAGCAAAGCCTATCAATACGTCAGAAAAACTTTTAACACATGTTTACCACATCCAAAAACGTTACCCAAGTGGTATCAAACTGTCGATGGCCGGCCTGGTTTCACAAAAGAAGCATTTAATGCACTTCAATTTAAAACAGAACAATTAAAACAAACTTTATTTGGAACCCTGATTTTTGATGAAATGAAAATAAACAATAGTGACATTGACTACAATCCGCAAAATGAAAGATCATACGGTTACGTTGACTTTGGAGGTGAATTAGACACAGACAGTATGGAAGAATGTTCCGAAGCTTTAGTTTTTTTGGTAGTGCCATTTAACGCTTCTTTTAAGCTGCCAATTGGCTACTTTTTGGCTAACAAACTAAATGCCGATCAAAAAGCAACGTTGATAAGACAAGCGGTTCGATTATGCAAAGAAGTAAACTTTGAAATAAAGGCTTTGACTTTTGATGGGTGTCCAACAAATGTGTCAGCAGTAAAAAAGCTTGGTTGTAGCTTAGATCTTCATAACCTTAAAACAACTTTCATGGTAGACAACAATGAAATTGCGGTGTTCTTAGATCCTGTGCATATGGTAAAACTTATAAGGAATAGTTTTCAATTCTACGGTGATTTAAAAGACGATGAAAATAATCCGGTCAAGTGGAAACATATAGAGCAATTGCATGAGTTACAAGAAAACGAATCTTTCCACATGGCTAACAAACTCCGTTCAGCTCATATTCATTTCAAAAAAAATGTTATGAAAGTCAAGTTGGCTACGCAAGTTTTTAGTAGAAGTGTAGCAACTGCTCTCGAGTTTTGTAAAACACAGCTAAACATTAGAGAATTCCAAGATGTCAAAGGAACTGTTAAATTTTTAATGGTCATAAATGACATCTTTGACATCTTGGACTCAAAAACTCACAGCTATGGTTTCAAACGAGCTATGAATAAAGAAAATTTTTCAGGTATTTGCAAAAGAATGGATGAGATAAAACAGTACTTACTGGCACTTACTGTTCACGAATCGTGTCAAAAACCGGAAAAAAACGTTAAATTGGTAAAATCTCGTCGCTATACTGGATATCTGGGACTTTGCGTGTGTATTGAAAGTGCAAAAATATTATTCCAAGAATTAATAGAAAACGAAGCTTGTCCAATGACGTATTTGCCATTACATAAGGTATCCCAGGATCATATAGAGCTTTTTTTCTGCAATGTAAGATCAGCTGGCGGTTGTAATGACAACCCTACCCCTCGTCAGTTTGAAGGTATTTACAAAAAAATGTTGATTCATACAGAATTGCAGCAGTCTGATACAGGAAATTGCATACCATTAGAGAATATATCAATTTTAAATTGCTCTTCACTTGATCGCATTAACATGACAGTGGAACGAACGAAAAATACAACTGTTAATATTAATGATGTAGATGAGGAGGATAATTTGGCAATCGCTATTCAATAAACATCACTGTCCTTGTTTGCTGAAAATATTATTGAATATATTTCAGGTTTTGTGGTGCGCTCTTTGTGCAAAAAAATTAAATGCAGCAAATGTATTGAAGGTCTTATATCTATGAGCGAAAAAAGAAATTCTCTCATATTTGCAAAGGATGCAGGGGGTCTAATATATCCATCTGGAATGGTATTAAAAAATTGTCGGCGATGCGAGGTCATAATAAAAAGTAGAGATAATTACAAAACCATCAAACCCGATCGTAGGACTGCATTTCTAATAACGAAAACCTTGATGTCATTTACAAATGAAGATTTGTTTCCGGATTTGTCAAGGCACCAATTCGATTTTGAGAATACGAATCACATAGTAGATTTAACGAAATTGATTATAGAAAAATATATAAAGGTCCGCTTGGCTTATTTAACCAAAAAAATTCAAACAAGTAAAAACCCTATAAGACGAGTTTTTACTAAGCTCATACATTTCAAGGGCCAATAGTTATATATAACATATTTTAAAAGTGTTTTTTTTTTTGGTAATTTGAGTTAGTGATTGTACAAATAAAAGTATTATTTTATAAAATTGTTTTATTTACTGCCTCAGAAAAGATATATTGTGATACTAGTATTTGACCGCAACGTCTGCGTGGATGATGATGATAAAATAACAATCCTTTGCTCTTTCCCGAGTCTTAAACTATCTCCAGTCCAAATTTCATCTAAACCGGTTTAAATGTACAAATCCACAAGTACAATTTTTTTTTTATATATAATGCATTTTATTTGTCACACCAGAAGTTGCGGGCAGAAGTTAGTATCATAATATATCTTCATCTGCGGGGATGATGATGATAATGATGATGATGAAAGAACTACCGTATGTTCTTTACCGGGTCTTAACTCTCTGCCACTGTCGGTCACATGACATAAATACGACTGAGGTACGTCACCTCAGTTGCAGAGGGTTAAATAATCTCCATTCAAAATTTCATCTAAATTGGTTCAGCGATTTAAGCGTGTAGACTCAGTAAACTGACAGACATACTTTCGCATATATGGTATGCATTAGTGACTTCAGGGGCAACTCGGCCCGCACGCCACTGAGCCCGCGGGCTCAGTTGGCCACTAGCGTTTATGTTAGGGGCAACTCGGCCAATCGGTCAACTCATCCCGCGGGATATATTAACCACTGTCTATAGGTATAGGGTCAACTAAGCCCGCGGGCTGGATCAACCACTGTCTATGGGTATAGGGTCAACTAAGCCCACGGGTTGAATCAACCACTGTCTATGGGTATAGGGTCAACTAAGCCCGCGGGCTGAATCAACCACTGTCTATGTGTACAGCAGGTTTAGCACATGATTGGTGCAACAGTATGTCGCCGCGAGATAGATGTCCCGTCCTTCACTAGCTATATTAACAAAAGAGGGACGGATAGACTATCTCGCGGCGAGATACTGTCGCGCCAATCATGTACTAAGCATACAGGGTCAACAAAGCCCGCGGGATATATCGACCACAGTCTATGGGTATAAGGTTAACTCAGCCCGCGGGCTCAATTAACTTCTGTCTCAGCCGATTTAGGATGAAGTATAGTCGAGTGGAAAAAAATAAAGGTGCATAGGCAAATTAAGTTAAATTAATAACAAAAAAACAAAGTTAAAAAGAGTTAAAAACTAAAAAGTACAGATTAATTTTACTTCAAGCTTAAGGATATTTAGCGTGCACTAATAATACACGCAAGGAGTAAGGCGTAATATTACAAGTAGATTAAATTTATGTCTCCTAGTCAAAAAGAGTAATACATACATAACTTTTATAATACGATACATATATATACCTACAGGGTGTGGCCTGTAATAGGAGCAAAAAATGTAAATGTAGATCCTTTAATTAAATGTGATCGAGTTTAGTAAAACGTCCCACTTTGTCGATTCATAATGTAGATAACAATAATATATATGTTTATTAAACGGTACAAATTGTACATATAAAAGGTATAACATAAGTAATAATGAAATCTAAAGTAGACTATCAAATTAAAACTATATACATAAACTAAAGAATAAAATATAACTAAACTAAAGTAACCTATCAAATGAAGACTAAATAAATCTATAAAGTTGGGCCCCCGCGGTATGGCAAGTTTGTCAGATATTTTAAATAAAAAATATTTTAAGGATTTAAATTTGTTTTTGTTAAGCGTTGTTTGTGGTATTGTATCCTGGCAATCCTATTGACCTAGCAAGAGCTATGAAATTTTGCGAAAATAGCGGCACACTTGTGTCGGCTAAACCCGTGGGCTGAGTATACCATGTAGCGATACACTGGTGTCGATTAAGCCCGTGGGCTGAGTAGACCCTATAGCGTCACACTGGGGTCGACTAAGCCCGTGGGCTGAGTAGACCCTATAGCGTCACACTGGTGTTGACTAAACCCGCGGGCTGAGTAGACCCCTTAGAAAATTAATGGACCGTGGGGCCCCCGACAAAATAAAAGTAGTCAACTGAGCCCGCGGGCTGAGTGGCGTGCGGGCTGAGTTGCCCATGAAGACGCATTAGTAAGTCACTGACAAATATCGAAATGTGAAAGCGATAGACATTGTATACATCGATACTTTTATCGACATTCGGAAATCACTAGCGACCGGCGGACATTTTTATTTTACACCCCATTGACCTTGAAACGACGAATCATAACACAGTTAGCTCAGGTTACGCCGCCCGCACCTCGGCATTTTTGGCAGCATCGGTTTAAATGAAATAATTGTCTAAAGCTACGTCTTTAGGTTATGTTGTCTGTGGTCCAGCATTATACAGATTATAGGCTGATGATGTGTGTGTCTAATGGTGATGACGTGAAGGTAGCCTGTACAATTGTACATGACTTATCTAAACACCTATTCTTATTGTTTTAGGTCCCAGCAGGAGTGAAGGTCCTGCCTCTCCTATTGCTCCACGGCTGGCCAGGGTCTGTGGTAGAGTTCTACGAGGCCATTCCCCTCCTGACTCGCCAAGCGCCTGGCTACGACTTCGCTTTCGAAGTCATTGTGCCCAGCCTTCCGGGATATGGATTTACTGATGTGAGAACATTTCTTTTTTATACAGAGTTATTGGTGGTGACGGCAGTAAGAATACATTTATAACAATTATAATCATCGCAATTCTTCCCGTAGGTGACGTAAGATACAGATTAAGAGATTGAAATATCACTGACTAATCTTTTATTGAAGATTGATGATAGGCAGCAGCATCATCGTAGTCGATCGCTAAACCGCTTGCCCAGCATGGCATTTATGTGTCAAATACTTTGTAGGTATAGCAGTGTGAGTGGCCAAATACTTCAGTACACAATACAATAATGGTGTACCGATCTATTTGGCTCAGGCGCGGATCCACTGGACTTATGTAAACCTAGGTGCTGTTTTAAGATATCATAGGGCAGTGTCCCCTCATAGAAATCCTGGATCCGCGCCTTATTTGGCTAGATACTTTGGGTGCGACGAAGTATTTGACGGTGACTATACAATAAAACCCTTGAGTTCAAATTACCGTGGGATTAGGTCGACATGTGTAAAAAAGTCCCGTAATCTTTAAATCATAAATATTGGATGTCATATACCAAAGAACGACCAAGATCACCAACGTCCGAGGTGGGAATCGACCTTACGTGCTCAGCTTTCGCAGCTGATGCCTACAACGCTCGGCCTCTCGTTTTTCACAATAAGTTCCCGTACTCTTTGATTTTGTTTTCGTTCGTTTCTTTGATGATGGGCAGCGGCGTCATATCATAGTGGACACATTACTGCGATTGCCAATCCGCTTGCCAAGCGTGGCGATTATGAACGCCTATTACGCATAGTAAATAGGAGAGGCCTACGTCCAGCAGTGAACTTAGATAGGCTGATGATGTGATATGATGTGATGTTGTTCTTTCCAGGGAGCAGTCCGCCCAGGTCTCGGAGCCGCCCAATCAGCAGTTCTCTTCCGCAACCTGATGCATCGTCTCGGACACAAGCAGTTCTACATGCAGGGAGGGGACCTGGGCTCCATCATTGGCACGAACATGGTCACGCTGTTCCCTGACGAAGTTCTGGGATTCCACTCCAACATGCTTCTGGCTAAGGTATCACATTCCTTATGCTATAAATAGTAGAGGTCTAATACCGTATGCTAAAGACCAAGTTCATCCAAGTCCCAGGTGGAATTTGCACCCACGTAGTCAGTTTTTACGGCTGACACCTAACAGCCTGTTCCACCGTCCTCGAAAAAAATATAATGTTACCTGTCCTATTATTTTATATAACTGTGTAAAGGGTGATGGATATATATTTCCGGGGACTGAAATAGACCCTACATCTTTCAGTCACCAGAATATTTTCAGCGTCCTAGTCAAATTTATCGGGTATAAGCAGTACCTATATCTTATACATAAGGTGCCTTTGACTCTTTTTGTTATACCTGAATCCTTATAATATTTAGGTACTGATATCTGATGAAATTGATTAGATCGCTTTGATTAGATATAATACTTTAGCTGTTAGTATTCGTACTCGTAAATCAGTGATCTTATCGCTTTAATGAGTATTTTGGGTGGTGATGTTGACACTGGTGACTCAAAATATTTGGATTTACTTGTAAAAATACAACATTGACATTGAAAACCGGATATGTAATACAGGGCGTCCAAAGACTGTGCGATATGAAGGATAAGTCTCAACACTTCATAATAAGTTTATTAGAACAAAAGGTTTACATCTTATACTTATACATCATATTATTTTTCTACATGGGTACAGATTTTTAACCACACTCGTTACGCTGATACTTATAAAATATTTTAAAAATAAAAATAAAACCGCCTTCAAAAATTCGCCCGAACTAAAATGTAAAAAATAATTTTGAATCCTACTACTTAGGATTTCCTACCCAAACCTTTAAACCTTTTACCCTATTCATTGAAATAAAATATTATGGCTAGGTACCCTACAGATTTCTTAGAAGTCGGTGCCAAGCCAACTACGTTCATAGGTATATATTAGATAGATAGATAGAGCTTTGTAGCTTACTGTCACTCCGATTACGCTTTTATCAACAGCATGGTCTGCCTCAGTCATTTTGATGACAGCATAACCGGAGTGACAGTAAGTTACAAAGCTCTATCAAATACATATAAGTACTCGCGAAGTGAACATATTTGGCTTGGCACCGACTTCTAAGAAATCTGTAGGGTACCTAGCCATAATATTTTATTTCAATGAATAGGGTAAAAGGTTTAAAGGTTTGGGTAGGAAATCCTAAGTAGTAGGATTCAAAATTATTTTTAACATTTTAGTTCGGGCGAATTTTTGAAGGCGGTTTTATTTTTATTTTTAAAATATTTTATTTTTTGCTTTTTAGTAGTGTAAATATAAAATCGTTATTCAGTATGCTCGAAATACTTATAATTAGAATGTACTGCACTGTAGTAGGCCATAAAACCTGAACTGGCGAACTTATATGAATACAACAAAAATTTCAAAGGTCTCAACAGACTTAGCATGCCAATATTATTTAAAGAATCACTAACCGCTAACCAACATGTCATAACTACTAAGCAAACACTTGAATAGATCTCGAAAATGTATGACATTTGTTATATACAAAGAATGATCCTCCAACCCCTAATCGTTAAGGAGATATTCCTTTCATCATCAGCTCACCAACATGAGACTATGACCACATAAAGGCAAATACTCGAATAGCTTCCAAAATATATGAAATATGTTATATTTAAAGAATTATCCCCCAACTCCTAATTTCTAAGGAGTTGTACCTTACATCATCAGCTCACCAACATGAAAAGATCACCACCTAAAGGCAAATACACAAATAGCTTCCAAAATACACGAAATATGTTATATTTAAAGTATTATCCCCCAACTCCCAATTGCTAAGGAGTTGTACCTTCCATCATCAGATCACCAACTTAAGATGTTCATGACTAGATGCAAATACTTGACTAGTCTTCGAAAATAAATGAAAAATGTCATGTGTGCCTACAACATTTGAAGAGTTCCCTCGATTTCTCCAGGATCCCATCATCAGATCTAGATTTGGTGACAATGGGACCAACTAGAAGGTATACCCTTTCAAACAAAAAAATAATTTTTCAAATCGGTCCACGCGTCTTCGAGTAATCGGGGAACATACATAAAAAAAAAAAGATTTCGACGAATTGTAAACCTCCTCCTTTTTGAAGTCGGTTAAAAATAGGTACAGTCCATTTCAAATACGAAGGCCCGATGCCACTCGAAACTTTTGTCATTTAATTGGTCCACTACAAATTGGCACGTGTCGTACACCGATGTATGCAAAAAATATCATGCCACAAAAGGGTCTGGCCAGGTATCTTTTGCTATCACTAATCATCTTGTTGACGCCTGATGACTTTGTCAAGTGGAATCGGGCCTTCGTATTTGAAATGGACGTTATAAACCTGTGCTATACTTAAGTACCAGCCACCTTCCATTTCTACACACTAATAGATAGGACATATCAGATAGGATAGTTTGCTAGACGGTGAGTTTATTTAAGTTTCAAATGTGAATGCTCTGCAAATATTCCTAGAAATACTTGGTTTTGAAAATTGCTTGTAAGCCAAGCTTAAGTAAGCTTACAACCCAAGCTATCAAAAAAGCAGTTCTTGACTAAAACTCAGTTATTATAATTTTCAGAACAAACGAGCAATCCTCTTGACTCTGCTCGGAGCCCTCTACCCACCCCTGGTAGTGCCTGCACACCAAGCTCACAGGATGTACCCACTGGGAGAGTTCGTCGCTAACATGACCCTGGAGTCTGGGTACTTCCACATACAGTCTACCAAACCTGATACTATTGGTAAGTACCTAGTAGTAGTACTTAGTAGTAAAACTCTTTATTGTACTTGTTAAACTGTTTTATAACTAATTTTTCACGACCTTTTGTATGTCTTTTTAGTGTTGACTAAATAAGCATTTATTCCAAAATACCAAGATTACCAACAATAAAAGACAACAAAATTCTTTTTTGTAAGTTTTTACAAATTTTGCAAGGAAAGTGGTAACCTCTAAAGAATTAATAATCACTTCTGAACTCAATCACTTTCACATCATCAGTCTATACTAGTCCACTGCTGGACAACAGCCTCTCCTGAACCTATGCGCATGGACGCAGTAGCAGGTAAATGCCCATAAGCATCAAGTGGGTTAGCGATCGCAGTAATGTGTCTACCATGACGACACTGCTGCCCATCGTCACTTTACTTGAAAATAATTTACTCGATTTACTTTTTTAACATCACAATTGTTTCCAGGTGTCGGCCTCTCAGACTCCCCTCTTGGCCTCCTAGCCTACATCCTGGAGAAGTTTTCCACCGGCTCCAGGTTCGAATTCAGGGAGCGCGAGGACGCAGGTCTCCTAGAGTTCTACTCCAGAGACCAGCTGATCGACAACGTCATGATGTACTGGGTTAACAACGCGAAGACCACTGCTGTCAGGTTTTATGCTGAGACCTTCAATAGAGCTCAGAGTGCTCTCAATATTGACAGGTAATTCTTGATCATATCATTCACTTATATGTCTCTTTGAATGCCCTTTTCATGTCAATTAGAACTATGAAGGTCTACTTTTTGCCGTCGTGATTATCCCTAAAAAGTAAACGAAGATTTATTCAAACTTCTTTAACCCCTATGGTTTTGTAGCCAAATGGCAAGAACCCTTATAGATTCGTCACGTCTGTCTGTTCGTCCGTATGTCACAGCCCCTTTTCCCGAAACTATAAGAGCTATATTGTTGAATCTTGGTAAGAAGATGTATCTATTGTATTCTGTTAACCGCATTAAGATTTTTACACGAAAATGTACATATTGTTATTATCATAACAATACATTTGCATACAATTTACACATATTACATGACATTTTACATACAATTTCAAATGTATTATAATACATTTTGGGGGTTCTTCCATAGCTACTCAGAACTGAACTTCAATATTTACTAATTCGAACACCTGTAGAATGTTTTTGGACTCAAGATATCTTAAATCGTCTGGACTTCATATCAGACTACCTGAAATTGAATTACAAGTGACCACGAATGCGCAGCACTCATAATATATATACCAAGCTTTGATATGTACATGTTTTTCAATATTCTTCCAGCTACCAAACGTCAGTCCCAACCTGGGCTCTTCACGCCTTATGCGACCTCTACCACCCCCCAACTCTGCTCCGGACCAAGTTCGTGAATCTCCTGGGCCACACGGAACTGCCTGATGGTGGTCACTTCATAGCCCTGGAGCAGCCAGCCGTCTTTAGCCAGGATGTCTTCAAGGCTGTGAAGGCTTTTGTGGAATTTCGGGAGAATAGGAAGACTGAGCTGTAGATATTTGTATAAGATTTATACATTTTTGAAGGGAGGTTAACCGACTATCAGAACAGCACTAAAACTATCAAGTTTTAGTCAGATAGTCGGTTTAATTTGGGACTTTGCTTGGAAGCTATAATTATTATAACTGACGGCTTAGTCTAAGCATAAAAAAAAGATGTTGATTTTTTAACGCGAGAATTTTATGTTGTAAGACAATATGTGGTGAAGCCGTTCAGAAAAAAAATCCATAGAATTTTAAATCGATAACCAATATCACTACAGTATACGCCATTTCAAATACCATCGCCCGATGCCACTTCAAAGTTTTATGTGGCATCGGGCCATGGTATTTGAAATGGAGTATACCCCAATAGATCACATTTTTTATAATAATTATTAAATTATTATAATTTTATAAAAAGATGAGGTAGCTTTAAGATTTTATATTATACATAACAAAAAACGCTTGAGTTATATGTGTTATTGAAAAATAAACGATTGTTTACTTGTTTTCAGTCTTTTTATTATCAGCGAATGACATTTCAAAATGATGTGATGACACCTTTATCTTATTCGGTATAGTCCTCAAATGTATTAAATTAAGGCTTGTGCTGTGGTATCAAGGTGCATTCAGACCAAACGAGCATTCGCTATTCTATCCCCCCCACTACGAAATTCGATCGTTACACAAACATGATTTCGTAGAAAGGGGGATAGAATAGCGAATGCTCGTATGGTCTGAAGGCACCTTTACGTGATCGCGACGATACATGTAATGGTGTAATAGATAAGTATCATAAGTACTTAAATAGATAACCACCATGCATAAGTAGGAAAAGTTTGTGTGGATTTGTTACCAGGCATAACATAGCCCATTTTACTAAAATTTACCCATAATAGGTATAAGCCTTAACTATTGAACGAACCATGGAACTAGTCAGATTTGATATAAGAATAGCCCAGGAACAGACATAGAAGTCACGGTGGCACGAAAAAAATTAGCTACTGCTCGATAATATTTTATCGATTAGTTATTCTTTCTATGGCAGAAGTATCGTTATGCTTATGACTGAGATTTTATCTAAATAAGACTTCATTTTGTAAGGTACTTGAAGCTCGCTTTGGATGAAAATCGATTGATTATGAAAACATAGTTGTTAAAGTTATTATTATTTGAATTTTAAAATTTCAAAAAATACATAGGTAAGATTATTGGGTAGTAAGCAACATATTTTAGTTATTTACTATTTATTCGCTCAACTTATCAAAACGAGTACCTATTCGATGAATTTAATATCGGAAGAAAGTCCCTAGTTAATAAAATTGATGTTATTGCCATCGCGACTTCTACAGCGTGGGTATTTGATATGGGCGAATAATTAATCCAGAATGCCGAGTGTAGGTAATAACTTATAAAAAACGTCTCGATCGCGTTTACGTTTTCATCGACAATTTCCTACAAGTGACGATGAAAACGTTAACGCGATCGAGACGTTTTTTATAAGTCATTACCTACACTCAGCCTTCAGCTATAATATCTGATCCTACGAGTCGTATAAGATAATCATTTCGTTAAATTTTGTTGTTAATTAGGTGTAATGATTTTTCTAAAGTGCAACCCATCAGCAATGAATGACGCCCAACTGACATGAGACTCGTATGACGTTTAGATATTTATGTCTACTTTAAGTAATGTATGGCTACCAGTGGATGCAATACATTACCTATGTGCTCAATTATTTTGTATGAAAAAAAAACCTTAATTTCCTAAATAAATTTATGTAAACAGGTTCCCTAGGTCCGATAGTAATCGCCACTAAAATATTCGCTCGTATCAAAACACACGCTGTATTATTCTTACCAACTTTTATTTACGGATATATATGCTCGTAATCGGTACCTAAATATGAGTAATTAGAGATAAAATAAATATAGTAAATAAGTCCGAAAGGTTAACTAGGATTTGAAATAGCAATTCGAATTGTATTTAAGATACCACAAACGATATCACTATCAGGTAATTATTGAGCGATCGCTCAAGACAGATAATTTATATCTTCTATATTAAATGCACCTTATGTATGTAGGTAACATGCTCTTTGACATATTTTTTTATAACCAAACTTATGCACCAACTTTTTTTAAATACTTTATTCAATTGTAATAGTGTTTATATTTAGTAGCTTAATTTTTCATTCATTTCTCTCTACGACACAAATATGAATATAAATGGCTTAAGACTTTAAGGCCCAAACATAATAAACTTGTATACAAAAAGAGACATAAGCCCTTTTAAGATTAATAAGGATAGTCGTCTGAGTTTTCCGACTCAGTAGTAAACAAATTATAGCAGCGAGCAGTTGTGTGTCTAATAATACCTCCAGGGTCAGTTTAGCGTTGTTTGATAACGGACTCATTTTAATAGATGCAAGAAGAGGGAATTTGCACTTGGGTGGACTTCTTTGGGAGGTTAAGGTAAGATTATCATCACTACATACTCTACATAGTATAAAATAAAGTCACTTTTTCTGTCCCTATGTCCCTTTGTACGCTTAAATATTTAAACTACGCAACGGATTTTGATGAGATTTTTTTAATAGGTAGAGTACCTAATTCAAGAGGAAGGTTTTTATGTAGGTATAGTAGTACCCGTGCGCAGCCGGGGTGGGTCGCTAGTTCATCAGATATTTCAACATGCACTGCAATTTATTATATTTTTATTTCATAGAATACTTTTATGTTTTCAATAAGTTCATTAATATTGTCAAGTTTATGCACACGACTTAGTTATTTATCAGTGAGCGACTAGAGTATCAAATCAAAATAATATTTTAAGAAGTCCAATCACGGTTTTGATCGTCTCGGGTTGATTCCTTAAGGTGGATTCATATCAGATCAAACGAACATTCGCTATTCTAACCCCCCACTCTACGAAATTCGATCGTTACACAAAACGTGATTGGTTGATTTCGTAGAGCGGGGGCTAGAACAGCGAATGCTTTTTTGGTCTGAATGCACCTTTATGTGTAAGATATACATCTTTAAAATGTTCTTTTCAGGCTCTATGAAACGGTCCTCAAACACTGATAGTTATCCGACAACGTTTTCCACCACATTCAAGATGGTTCGCTGCTGGACATGTATCCTCATCACCCCACTCGTACTCACCACCCTGGTGGGGTTCTACCTGATATTCGTGTTTTACCTAATGAGCCCACCGCCCCTACCCACCCTGGATGTTGACGAGTGGTGGGGGGCGTCAGAATTAAGAGGGCGAGAGGATAAAAGCATCAGGCCGTTCAAGATTAAGTTTGAAGAGTGGGTAAGTTGGAGAAAAGAACACACATGCTTAAACAACATGGCTCCTATTTCCCCATAGTTACAAGTGCTACAATTGTAAAATTTAGCGTTTCTCCCATTTTGAGTGTCTATAGGCTACGGTTACCACTTATGAACAGGTGAGCCGTGTGGTTGTTTGCCGTCAACATGAAATATATTGCACGAACTTTAAGAAATCAACAATAAATACCGACATTTAGCGAAGCAAAATTACAATTGTCACAAAAAACACGAATTGTAGCGAAATTTCGAGTCAGATGGAACTTCATGTCAAGAATTTAAGAAAATTGTTCTAAGCCTTGTGAAAATTGTCATGACGACGTTCCATAAGTAAAAAGAGTTTTATCAATGGTGTAATAACGTTGTACCTATTAGTAATAAATTTATGTTGGTGGCAAACAAGCACATGGACCGTCCGATGGTAAGCAGTAGCCGTAGCCTACGGAGGCCTGTGAGGTCAGTAACAGTGATATTTTACAATTGTCACACTTGTCATTATGTTGAAATAGGGGCCAGATTACATAAGTTACTTATTTTAATTATAGTCCTAGATAGTAAATGGGTGACACATAATAATAATAGTGCACAAGGCCTCTTTAGAATCATATCAAAATGACAAATAGATGTATCAACTACTGAGAGATTCCTTGAAATATTACTTATTATTTTATGTAATTTGATGATGTAGGTAGTACCTTTACTTACCGTTACCCTCTAGTCCATACCTCTAAAAAATTCTGCCTTTTGACTGACCACTCTAATTCCCTCTATCATAAATGTCATATCATCATGACAAGATATGTAATTTCAGATGATAAAAGATCTCAAACAGCGTCTCCGAAATCACCGTCCCTGGACTTCAGGTCTTCAAGGCATTGGCTTCCAATACGGGTTCAACCATAACCGACTTTCAGACTGGACAACTTATTGGGCAGAGAAGTACAATTTTACCCAGAGGGAGAGCTTTTTGAATCAGTTTCCGCAGTATAAAACAAATATACAAGGGCTGGATATACATTTCATCAGAGCGAAACCTGAGGTGAAGTATGAACAAAAATTTTACTTAAATAACTATATTTTAATTCACATAAAGAAACAAACTACAATTACGTACAAAATAACATTTTAAAAGTATAACTAATCTGAAATTAGACAAAAATAAAATAAAACTGAATAAATCTAATCCAGGCCCCTGTGGCAAGGTACCCAGGACGATAGCAGTATTATCTCGCTGGATGCGTTGAGCGAGGAAGCTGCCAGCCCTTGGGTCTCCCGTGGCATCTCTTCTTAGATAGATGTTTGAAGAAATTTAGAGCGCTAGGACCCCACGGACTAAAGGTCCCAACGCTGAAAGGAACGAAATTATATTCGGCGCCAAGACCACTGTATTTTCCCACCTTAGATTTTATAGAGATTCGTGTAAATGGCAAGGACGGCCAAATATTTTTTGTCAATGAATTCAAAGCATGTCCTCTTTGACCACAGAAATAACAATAGACTACACACATTATTCATAGCATAGGTAAAAGATTTCTTTGACTTTGTCCCAGTTGGCCGTGTGGTGACGGCAGTAAGAATACATTTGTCACCACCCCAACTCCTCCTGCGGGTGTCGTAAGAGTCGACTAAGGGATTGAAGTGTCACTGACCATTATTTTATAAAAGATTGATGATGGGCAGCAGCGTCATCATAGTGGACACATTACTGCGATCGCCAATGCGCTTGCCCAGCGTGCCGATTATGACCATTTACCTCCTAATGCGTCTATATGTATAGTTACTAGGAGAGGCCTACGTCCAGCAGCGGACTAACATAGGCTGATGATGGTGATGATGAAAAGCTTGTTTTTATAAGGTTCCAGATTTTATAAAAACGGTTCCCATGCTGTTGATGCACGGCTGGCCAGGGTCGGTGCGGGAGTTCTACGAGGCGCTGCCGCTCCTGACCGCCGTCAGCAAGGACCGGGACTTCGCCATCGAGGCCATCGTGCCCAGCTTGCCTGGCTACGGCTTTTCTGATGTGAGAGAATTCCATGGGCTGTCCCCTACTAACGCGCGTATATTCTGATAATTTAAGTTTTCTTTCCAGTTACTAGTAAATATTTATTGTTAGAAATTTTTTACTCCTCTGGTCACGAAAGAGAAATTCGATAACCCACAATTTTGAGAAAAACCATGTTTGTATGGGACATCGGTGGACTTTTTCGTGGAAATGCATCCTGTGTAAGTCTTTGTCCAAGAAGATTAAGTAGACAAGAGGAATAGTTCTGTCAATGGTAAAAAAGCGAGGATGTAGACAGGTTTTGTGGGAGTCTCACCGTAAGACCCTCACAGTGGCATCCATAAACAAAAATACAACACAATGAAGTAGGGTCTAGTGACAATTAGCAAAGGTTTTCCGTTACATCAGATCAGAGTGCGTAGCCAAATTGTCAATCGCTAACGCTCAGTTAGCGTATCGTAGTTTTCTCTCTGTGTCACTGCTTTATGTTAGTGCGACAAACTGAGCGTTTGAGATTGGCTATGCACCCTAGGTTACTTCTGCAGTTGGAGTCACTTAAGATTTCAGAATCCTTAAGGTTTTGATGGAGATCCATTTAAAAATAGGATAGTTTAGCCGGTTCACCGGCCACCTTGGTTTTCAGCCTCGTAAAAGTATCAAGCGTTGCGTTGGGTGCCCGAGAACTAAACTCATCAGGTCGGAAACCGCCTAAACTTATTATTATACAGTAAAAAAAATAGAGGCCCTTAGAATAATTTTAACAGTTGTTTTCAATCATTATTTTGGTTTCCAGGGTGCATTGCGACCAGGATTGGGAGCCCCTCAGGTGGCCATTGTTCTGAGGAACCTCATGAGGAGGCTCGGTTTCCAGAGATTCTACATTCAGGGTGGAGATTGGGGATCATTGGTTGGTGCTGAGATGGCTACAATATTTCCCCAGGTAGTTACTCTCTCTTTAATTTTAATTTTGTAATCAGCTTCAACTTACGAATTAGTTTTTTGAAAACTTCTCTAGTAAATATTTTAACTACTTATTGGACTTAAGAACTTTCATAAACTATGTACGTATTCAGTTCTGTTAAATAAGATAGTGAAAATCTATTTGATTATATTTTTCCTTGCCAAATGATGCCTTTGTTTCTTGCTTTTAAAAGTCACTTGTGGAAGCGAGTTTTAATATATACATTTCAATTACATTCAACTTATAAACTGTTTTTCATTCAGATGAGGAGGTACTCTTAGGTAAGTATATACCTGAGACGTTTTTCTATGCAGGAAATCTTGGGCTTCCACAACAACCTGCCAGTAACCTCGTCTTCCAAGGCCAATCTCCTCACGCTGCTGGGCTCCTTGTACCCACCACTGATCGTGGACGCCAGTCTTCAGGATCGCATGTACCCACTCTCCAAGACTTTTGCTTATCAGTTGGAGGAGTTTGGGTACTCCCATATTCAGGCCACGAAGCCAGATACTGTTGGTAGGTTTTTTAACCGACTTAAAAAAGAGGAGCAGGTTCTCAATTCGACTGTTTTTTTAGGGTTCCGTAGTCAAAATGGCAAAAACGGAACACTTATACACGGTGCCTCGCGAGGAAACCACATAATTTTAACTATGCATTCTAGACATCAAAATAAACAAAAAATATTATGAGACCAAATGTCAAATTCCACAAAAAAAAATTTTTTTTTTCGATTTTTTTTAGACTTTTTGAATACTTTTTAACATTTCCAATACTTTTTATCATAACAACAATTTGTTACAACTAATTTTTTAAATGTTTTTTTTAGGGACAGGTTTTTTCGTCAAGTCTATTCTTATTTTTTGATTGTCAGGCAAAAGGTGTGGTAATATTAGAACACATTGTGGCAGCATTGTAATCAAAAAGAAGTTTTATGACGAGTTACGTCGAAAAACTTTTTCCGAAAAAAGGTTAATTGATGGAACCAAGCCGAATCCAGGAAATTTTATATAACATTAAATACTCTAAATATGCTCAGGAATTCAGCATTAAAATTATGTGGGTTCCTCGCGAGGCACCGTGTAGATTCGTCATGTCCGTCTGTCACAACCGATTTACTCGGAAACTATAAACGCTACAGTAACGAAATTTAGTAAGGATATTGTGTTGTATGAACTGCTACAGGATTATGATACTAAATTGTAAAAAAAAACCATTGGGCCCTCCATACATGTAACTGAGGGATAGAAACATTTTTTTAGTTGTATATAAGTGTGTGGGGTATTAATAGAAAGGTCTTTGAAAATGACATGAAGGTAACCGGTCGGAAAGGGATATACATCTCATTTTTATTTAAGCAAATTGTTTTCGAGATATCAGTCTCAAAGTCTGAAAAATGTGTCACCCCGCCCTCTGTTTTGAAGCTACGCGGTATAAAATTCTCAAAAAATATATGTTATATATATGTTATGCACATTAATAAACTCTAACAACGATTTTTGATTTGATTAAATTATCTCCTATAGTTTTTGAGGTAGGTTGATTTAAGTGTATGTTTTAAATAATAAATTGATAATGGTACGGAACCCTTCACGCGCGAGTCCGACTCGCACTTGGCCGGTCTTTTTTGTTGTATATATGTGACCCGATATCTCCGAGAATCGTGAACCGAACGTGTATAATCCCGAGATGGTCCCGTTGGCATCAAGTTGAGGTGAGGTGATGATCTTGGAGAAATCGGGGGATCTCTTCAAATGTTATAGGTACCTACAAGTATGGCGCTTTTGGTAATTTTAATTCATGTACATTGTACAAGCATTTACATTCAGAAAGTAGGATTTGATGATAGGAAACCAATGATGGAAACAAATTGGGGATCTTGGAGAAATTGGTTGAAGTCGGTTTTTTTCATTTTTAATTTGGTGATTATTATTTAATAAGCAATCAAATCTTGATTTTATTTTGAGCCACTTACTGATTGAAATGAAATTTTGTATACAAAATACACACAATAACTTACAAGTCAGATAACAATGTAATATAATGGAGTTGGAAGATGACAACAGAAATTTGGAAAAGAAACCATGTAGCCCTATCGAGTTCGGGCTCGTTATTCTAATTTACGTTTTATCTTCGACTTCAAGCTCAGTAGTTAGGTTATAAAATATTTCTAAAACTATTTATGCTTAGATCACAGAAACGACCTCATTTTTTCGAGCGTACTAAAGTTACCAGCATCTACAGACTACAATGTTTAATGTATCTGTTAAGAATCGAAACACATTCGTTACACAAAACGTGATTCGTCGAAATTCGTTGATTTCGTAGGGTGGGGGATAGAATGAGCGAATGCTCGTTTGGTCTAAATGCACCTCTAAGTAGACCAAATGTTCGTTTGCCACCGTGTTGTGATTAGGAACATTCTTATAGCTAAGCTTAAGCTAAGTTAAAATTCTTAACCTTTAACAGGAGTGGGCCTCTTAGATTCCCCTTCCGGCCTACTTGCTTACATCCTCGAAAAGTTTTCCACCTGGACTCGCACAGAGAACCGTAACGAAGCCGACGGAGGCCTCGGTGTGTGGGAGAAGGACAAACTGCTCGACAACATAATGCTGTACTGGTCTACAGGTTGTATAACGACGTCGATGAGATTTTATGCGGAGAACAATAATATTACGTATTGGTCTTTGCAGTTAAGCGAGTAAGTTGATAGTTTTTAGATTTTCGAATTTGTAACGGCCTTTGATGCCCTTAGGCTGGTTCCTGTGTCATGCGGACCGCCCGCGCGGATCTCTCTGCGCGGAGCAAATATGTACCTACTGAATCAATGGCGCGTTTCAAACTGCGCCAGTCTGAAGGTGCATTCAGACCAAAATGAGCATTCGCTATTCTATCCCCCACTCTACGAAATCAACGAATCACGTTTTGTGTAACGATCGAATTTCGTAGAGTAGGGGGTTAGAATAGCGTATGCTCGTTTGGTCTGAATGCACCTTGAAACGCGTCATTGCTTCAATACATATTTGCTCCGCGTGGGCGGTCCGCGTGACACACGAACCAGCCTTAGTTCTATAAAAAAAATAGTTAAGGCTTTCATCAAAACAAAAATCGCGATCGCGTCAATTGTGTTGCGGAAGATAGTAATACAAATAGAATGATATACTCTGTTCAGCAACCTTTGGAAGTAACAAAAGGAGGCCAATTTGAATGATAAAGGTTCGTATTGTTGATCGCTCATAGAAAATTTGAATTTGTTGACCTTTTTCAGTGCCAAAAGTTGTCACACAAAATTTAACTTCGTAACACAAACAATTACGATTACGTCTACACGCAACGACAATTAAGACATGGACATAAGACATTTATTCGTGGTATGGGTTTACAACAATAGTTAGCCTGGTTCCTGCACTAGGCAAAGCCTGTACTGCAGGTAACCAAAATTCGGAAAAGATACTTAAAGTAACCTATCAATATATGAATTAATGAAGATTTGAGGAATTTGTATATACATTTGTATATGTGTGTAGGTGTCTATGTGTGTGTCTATACGTGTGTAGTATGTACATGTTGAACAAATGCTAACATTCACTGTATAACTCTCAGTGACTTTTCTATGTCCTCATAATGAAGAGATTTGAGCCATGTTTGCATTTTGTTTTTTGTTTCTCGAAGAGAGTATTCTTGCGAAGGAAATTATGACGTTAAATTTTGTTTTCATTAAAGGCTTTTAACTATGAATATTTTTTTGTAATCAATCCTAAACGGGAAACGATGTTTTAACAGAATTCCAACGCCGGTACCAATGTGGGGTCTCCAGGCCAAAAACGAGATCGTTTACCAACCACCCGCCGTGTTGAGATTCAAGTACCCTAACTTGATCCACACTAATCCACTGGAGGTAATCTCTTCACAGTCAACCTTCGCATTTCTGTAAAATACGCTTATCACTGGATTAAAGAATTATTTTGGACCAGTCACCCTAAATCTTATTTCGTTTCTGCAAAGTTAATTAATAGGTTCTTTTAAGAACACAATTTAACATCTTCAATCTATTTTTTACATAACCGTACAAAGCCATCAGAATAAAAGTAATTTAAATAAGTTATATGTAGGCATCTCATATTTTAAAAAGGACCCCGGGCCTAAAGTATGGAAAATGTGGTTTCAGTCAAATCTTCTGAAATTTTGAAAAAAAGGTTCAAACTAATGTCAATTGTTTAAATAAATAGACCCGAAGTAGAACTAAGTACTACTTTGTTATCTGGTACAAAATCGAGCAGAACATGGAAAGGCACCCGGAAACCGTGGTAGCACCCATAGAGTTTTTTGTTCAGGGCACTGAAATCTATAACATATCAAAATTTCAGAAGATTTGACTGAAACCACATTTTCCATACTTTAGGCCCCGGGTCCTTTCAATAAGCTATTTTATTAATTATGCAGTGCAACGGCGTTTACATAAAATTAAAACAATTAGTAACTACAGTAAGCATAGCCAATAACAGATAATTATTTATCTCATATTTATGTTGGTTACAAAATGTTGTTTGAACAAATTTGACCGTCACTTTTCTTGATTAGACTAGGGCCTAGTCGTGTAACTGTAGAAACTTACAATACAGTACCTAATTAGATAATGTCTAAAAAAAGATGTATGTACGCATGTAAATTCTTTATTGTACACAAATAAAACAGGTAAAAATAATACACAACAATTCAAAAAGGTACAAAGGCGAACTTATCACTTGGCCGTTAATTCTTCACAGAGTCTAGAATTTATTTCAACTTCCAGGTGGGGGGTCACTTCCTAGCTCTAGAGCGACCCCAGCTGTTCGCCGCAGATGTGCTAGACGCGGTGGCCGCTTTCCGGGACTCGAACCCGCATACTTACAAACATGAACTGTAGACGTCTAGAATTGTAACCTAATTGTAAACGTTGTAAATATTATTGTATTGAGATTTCAGAGAATTTGTTTTTTATTTTGTTGACCCCATTTTTAGTAAAATTAAAATAATTTAATTCAGACTCACTCCATAATAAGTAAATGGGTGAATCAACTTTTTTCTGCCTATTATTGCCATAGTTACGGTAGCCTAAGTCACGCTGGTTTTATGCAAAATTATGCCACACAAATTATGCAAACAGGCATACAACCGATTTTGATAAAAAAAAATTTAACCGACTTCAATCAAACCAAACCGAGATGGTTTCATTGGTACCAAGCCGGGGTGTGATGATGGAATCTTGGAAGTTGGTTCAATTTTTTTTTTCATAATAGTAATGGATTCACTCTGTTTAGCGTTTGTGGACTACGAGAAAGCCTTCGATTCGATCGAAACGTGGGCAGTACTACAGTCTCTCCAACGGTGCCAAGTCGACTACCGCTATATCGAGGTGTTGAAGTGTTTGTACGAGAGCGCCACAATGTCAGCCCGACTCCAAGACCAGAGCTCGAAGCCTATTCTGCTGCAGCGGGGAGTTAGGCAGGGAGATGTCATCTCCCCTAAGCTGTTTACCGCTGCACTGGAGGATGTCTTTAAGACTCTGGACTGGAGAAGGCTGGGTATCAACATAAACGGCGAGTACCTCACTCACCTTCGATTCGCTGACGATATAGTAGTCTTGGCTGAGAACTTGGAGGACTTAAGTACTATGCTTGTTGACCTCAGTAAAGCCTCCGAGCGAGTTGGTCTTAAAATGAACATGGATAAGACGAAAATCATGTCAAATTCCCATGTAGCACCAACTCCCGTAATAATCGGAGACTTTACACTCGAAGTTGTAGACGAATATATATACCTAGGACAAACTATCCAGTTAGGTAGGTCCAACTTCGAGAAAGAGGTCAATCGATGAATCCGACTCGGTTGGGCAGCGTTCGGGAAGCTACGACACATATTTTCGTCCAATATTTCGCAGTGTTTGAAGACGAAAGTCTTTGATCAGGGTGTGTTGCCAGTGATGACATACGGTACTGAAACGTGGCCGCTTACAATGGGCCTCATAAGAAGGCTCAAAGTCGCCCAAAGGGCAATGGAGAGGGCTATGCTAGGAGTCTCTCTGCGTGATCGGATTAAAAATGAGACCATCCGCAGCAGAACCAAAGTAACCGAAATAGCTCTCCGAATCGCTAAACTGAAGTGGCAGTGGGCGGGGCACATTGCGCGTAGAACCGATGGCCGTTGGGGCGGGAAGGTTCTTGAGTGGCGGCCACGTACCGGAAGGCGTAGCGTGGGTAGGCCCCCCACAAGGTGGACTGATGACCTGGTGAAGGTCGCAGGAGTCCGCTGGATGCGGGTGGCGCAGGACCGGTCATTGTGGCAATCTTTGGGAGAGGCCTATGTTCAGCAGTGGATGTCTTTCGGCTGATATGATTATGCGCGATTACTTTAAATCATAAAAGCTATAAAATCTGAAATATATTACGATTATGTTGAATTATTTCACCATCATACCAAATTAAAAGTAAACAAAATTTCCTTCAAAATCGCTCAACGTGCCAATGCACCTTTTCATAATACAAACATTTATTCAGCAATCCTCCTTAAGCTCCTTAACTCCCTTCGAGTCCTCTGATTGGTCGGCAGCCGCCCCGCCCTCGGCCAATCACAGCTCGGTGTTGCAACCCCTTCGAATTGCGATTTTTTTATCAGTCTGTAGCTAAATTTCGTTAAGACAAGTCTTGTTTTTAGTTGTGGAGTTGTGTGAAATAAGTGTAAAAGGTGCATCATTAATTATTTTTATGCCAACCGTGACGAAGATTGGTCCATTGAACGGTGAGTTTAAAATTAGTCTATATTATCAAAAAAATATCGAATCCCATTCTTCTCTTACAATATTAAGACAAAAAACATATATTTATAAGGTGTTTTATACATTACGATAATTAGATCCTACACGTAGTTACCAAAATCACTACATAAATAGTGTAAAGCAAAGTCGCTTTCTCTGTCCCAAATCGCTTAAAATACGATTTAAGGCTATGTCGGATTATGATGCAGTTTTTTTTAATAGATAGAGTGATGTAACAAGGTTTTAGTATCTGGAAACAATATTTAAAATTAGCATGTTTGCATTATTTTCTATGAAAAATTACATATGATCCGTATCATTGACCATGAGTGTATAAAAATAAATGAAAATCAACCACAGATCTCTGAAAATATTTCTGTAAAACTTAGCACTATACTTACCTCAAATTACGTCAATATTGCCCGATTCTGGTGACTAAAAAACTCTACCATAATTATATTTGGCATGGCAATAAAACTACCTTAACGACCTCCCCATCCCATCATCAGCCTATGAATCCACTGCTGGACAAAGGCCTCTCCGACAGCCTATGCGTATGGACGCATTAGGAGGTAAATGCCCCTCAATCGCCACGCTGGGCAAGCGGGTTGACGATTGCAATAGTGTGTCCAATTGTCCACTATGATGACGCGTGTCTGCCCATCATCAATCTTCGGTAAATAAATGACACTTCAATCCCTTAGTCGACTCTTACGACACCCGCGGGAAGAGTTGGGGCGGTGACAAATGCATTCTTACTGCCCTAAATCCTGACCTCCCCATACGCTAATGTTTTTCGAGAAAAATTGTTGTTTCTCCTAGTTTTGAAACTACATTAGGATAATGTAGGACCGAGGTGTTTGTAACGGTTTTTTTCTGCTCTTTAACATTGTTCTAAAGTTAATAGTTTGGAAAAAATATTTCATCTTAGAGAATTATAATGATTCGTAGAATCTGTAGAAAGATGGCCGCGAATTAATTCATCTCTGTTTAAATATAGCGCGTCCGCTGATAGTAGCATCCTGTAGATAAAGTGCTTTATTTAGTTGTTTTTCGCGTAAACTATAAAAGATTCCTTGTCATCTGAATTCTTAGAATTTTATTATAATTATGGTGAAATCTGAGCCATCAGTAGTATTTTGGTTATTGGACGATATTCTCTCTCGATATTCATTTTTAGTGGAAATGAAAAGCATATAACTTCATAAATCGCGCATCAAAATCAAGATAGTACCTACCTTATTTACGGTTACGACGGTAGAAAATATTCATTTTGATCTTGATAGTATGTATTTTAGTTGTAAATAAATAAAATAAAATGAAACAAAAAACATGAATAACATGCATTAATTTTAACTCTTTTGATTTTACAATTAATAGAAATTAATTTTGAGGAGGAGTTTTTTTTCAATATTTTTCATTTTAAACGCGTAATAGTTACATTACAAGTGGGTAAAAATGAAGTCAGTGTTATATCGACACAAGCTCCGAATTTCCTTTTCGCACTTGTATCGTACTACGTTTTCAGTCAGTACAGATAACCCTCCGAATGTTAGACCTGACAAAAAATGAACTACTTCTCGCACTAGTGCGTAAAGAAAGCATCATCTGTACTTAAAAAAACCTTATTTTTAGAGGTAAAATAACGAAGTATAATTACCTACATATTCACTTCAAATATATGTATAAGTAGGTATACTATGTACATACTTTTATTAGTTATAATAACTACATACCTGCCTCATTTGGATCAATTTAAATTAAAACTAATGAGAAAACCTAAAACTGAATTACAACCAAAACAACCTCCATGTTAACCTTCTTTGTACCCTCACAGCAAACCAGAACGCAATGGCGTCAGACCAGGAGTCCTGTTCTGATGAGGAGCCAGACAGTGAGATGCTGAGCGACGACCTCTGTCTGCCGGATAGTGATGATGATCGCCAGAACTTGGCTGTGCAGGTAAACTAATGTATAAATTCAGGGTCTAGCAAAGAACAAATACCGTGTTAAATAATCAACAAACGTATATCTATTCTACTAATACTCTCCACACAAATCCTCAAAAAAAATACAAAAAGTTAGTTGCCTTATAAAACTACGTTGGAACATCGTTAGCTAGTTTTCGGTCGAGACCGCGCCATCTAGTGGCGTGTTAGGTAAACTTCGAGATGCAGCTCGAACAACTAATGTATACTATGATGAACTACGAACAAATCGAACATGGAACGGCTTCCAAACTAATTTGCCTTTAAAAAACGGTCCTGAATTTTAGTTGACAAGTATCACTCCCTCTTCTATACATCACGGTAATGAATTTCAATATCTACCTACCTATAAAAACTCAAACCGCCATTTTGAAACAGTTGTGATTAGTCCATCAAAGTTTTGATTGGCTATATTCTATAAACATTTGTCAAAGATGTTGCGCCGTAATACGTGTGGTGTTAAGTAAACCGCTAAGTCCTGCCCCTCTTGGCTCATTTAACTATTGTTTTTGGGGCCATTTTTGAGCTGGCAGCTGGTTAGGCACTGGTCTTACCGCGAGTTACTAAGCTATGAACTATGGGCTATAACACGAACAAAAGATACGCACTCCTGTGTAAAAAAAGAGACACGGCGATACTCGCCCAGCTATCAGCTATCACCGCCTGGCGAGTACCGCCGTGTCTCTTTTATTTACACAGGAGTGCGTATCTTTTATTCATGTTTATAGCCCTTAGTTCATAGTTTAGTAGCTCGCGATGAGACCAGTGCCTTAGACGTGCAAATTATAATACTGTCGCAGATTATGAACGTCTTGAATGACACAATGAACAGATAAAATGCTTGTCGCGTCGCAATTAATCGCGCGCGAGCCGTTAGCGCTGTTTTAGTATCTCTCACGTCTTCTGTTTCTCCCAGAATCTCCACGAAGACCTGCCCCCCCTCAGCTCTTGCCTCCTCCGGCCCCCCCGAAAGCTGTTCACCAACTGTCGGGAGCGCTGGCGGCAACAGAACGTGAGTGGGGCCTTCGCGGAGCTTCGTCGATTGGTACCCACTCATCCACCTGATAAGAAGCTGTCGAAGAATGAAATTCTGCGCATGGCTATAAGGTAGGTTAACTTGCGAGTGTGGATATATAATCTTTGTGTTTAGCATGGAATTCTATACGATGCTAAATTAAAATGCCATATGAACAAACGTCCTCAGCTTTCGCTGATGCTAGTGATGCTAGAATCCACTCGTCCATGTGGACTCAGTAGACCGTTGACTAGTGCGTAACACGCTAGTTAAGTTGATGAATGGATAAAAGGATTTTTATTTTCTCCACGACGGTGTTGAACGGTTAAACGGCCCGCCTAATGGTAAGCAGTTATCACAGTCTATGGACGCCTGCAACACCAGGTGATTCCGTTGCTCTATATCTACCTATATCACAAATATATTAGCCACCTATAGAGACACCTATATCAAACATAACAGTGCCGTATCTTTCTCAATTAATTCGTTATAAATTTTATTGTCTTATTCCCAACATTCCGACTAAACAACAATAAATACAAAACAAAATAACTTGCGAATCAGTTTGTCCGTTATTTACTACAATTACTACTAAATAGTTACCATCTCTTCATTGTAAATTGATTGGAATAGCGGGTTAGCGGGTCTTGCAACGAAGCATCTAGTATTACCTACATGAATATTAAACAAATACACATGTATGCGAGTGCCCGCCGTTCAAATAGGCTACTTGACCCATTTTTAAACTTTGTCGTATATTATTTATCAATATCAGATTAACGGAAAAAATGAAATGAAAAAAATGAAAAAAATGAAAAAAGTTTATTGTACTAAAAACAACATTTCAGTAATATCACGACCCTGTGTCCTGAGCTAGGAAGCCCTGTGTTACAGGACCCAGTTTCGCATTCCACAGATAACTAAGCTTACATAATAATATCTATACATAAAAAATATAAATATATTTTGTCACGACCTAGAAAACGGAAAAATTATAAACTTAAAAATTTAAACTTTCGTTACCGCGCGAAAACGACACTTGCCATGTTAATGCTTAGATTATCTGTGGTGTGCCGTCACTCAAACCGAAAACAAACATTTGACATGTCACTTATGTTATGTCAATGTCACAGCAAAGCTACATGCCTACATGTCCATGGCGAGCTTCACTCGTGTAAGATTCGACATGAAGTTAGTTTTAAGATCCTTTGACGTCACATCATGGTCGACACCGTTTTCAGAATACGAAATTAAAAAAAAATAAAACAAAGTTTTCAATAAAAAATATGTACCCATCAAACACTTTTAATACACCGTAATCGAAAAATATTGATCTTTTCAATAAATACTACAGAAAATAATATTTTTTTGCAGTAAATTTGATATGAGTCAAGTAGCCTATTCCATAGGTACTGACGCAAAGGTGCACGATCCACCGAATACGCCACTGGACGCGATCCACTTTTTACCTACATCAAAGATTTTCACACAAACAAATATAAATTATGTTTTGTCTTACTAAATTGTTTGTACTCAAAATGGCTGACTATAACTACTAGTGTTTAGCTAGATAGCATTATGCTATGAAAATATGCAACAACGTTTTCAATTCCTCTTCTTAATCAGGTACATCGGCCTCCTCTGCGAAGTCCTAGAATGGCAGAAGAACCACGGTCTCACCAACAAAGAGAACACAGCGCTCGCCATCAAATGCGAGTCCCCCCTCAGCCCGCAAGCCCGAAGACTTCGCCTCAAAAGACCATACTTCGAAGACGACGGTCCCAGACCCAAGGTCTTCATCGACGAAGTCAAATTCGGTAATGAAGAGAACGAGGAACGTAGAACTCGTGCTTTAACCTGTACTAAAGCCGAATATATCTTCGGAAAAGATTTGCGTATGCTGAGGAACCATTACTACTACCCTCCAAGATGGCGGCAGAATGTGCCGTTCAGGAATTTGACGGCGGATAAGAATGGGAATAATTTGCTGATGATTGCGCCGCAGAATGGGAAAGAGGATAAGTTTAAGGAGAAAGATGACGGGAAGAATGAAAAGCATTAGAAGTGTAAAACAAGCGTTCATAGGTATATATACTTATGCTGTTTTAAGAGTAGCAGAAATAAGCCGCGTAAGCCTACCTGCAAACTTCGATAATTGTGAATATTGAGCATCTATACTAGCTCTATCTTGTTATTCCATGTTGATTGTATTTTTTGGACATCTTTTATTGTCTTTGTTTACTGTACATACACTCAGTTTTGTTTATTTCTTATGTACTGCTTTTGATGCCCCAAATACTAAAACAATTATAATAAAAAAGAATACGAAACGTGTGATCGGAGTGAGTTAAATGAATTGTTTTGAATAACTGTGTTAGGATTATAATGTTTATTTTTTGTAAGGTAACTTCAATATGAGTTATTTTTTGAGGAACGTTACAACCGTGTCTGTAGCATATTCATCAATACTTGTCTAATCTAGTAAACAATTTCCTGCCTTATGTAGTAAACATTTTGATAGTAGTTTTTTTTATTCCTTTACCTTTTTTTAAAATACATTTTGTATGGCTGGAACCGGTTTTGGTTTCCATTCCATTTTGTATGGCTGGAGCAATAAATTTCTCCTATTATGGTCGAAAGAGATTCTGAGTAGAAATCATATAATATGCCAATGTTACAAATAAGTGTGCCCCCCCCCACACTGAAAAAAATGACCCACTTGGAGGTTAGAAACTTGTTTACTAGTTAAAATAAGTAAGAGTGAATAGGCTGTAAGTACAGGTCAATTTACCTATGTAAATAATGTTTTTTTAGTAAAAATATTCCAAGCCAAGGTATTCCATTTGCCAACATATCATTGTCACAATATTTTAAATTACCTTATGTAGATGTCTTTATACTTAATAATAAGAGATTTCATTAATAATTACTTATACAAATGATTTCTGTGCAGGTTAGTTGAAAATTAACTAAATGAAATAAAATATTCAATCACTAATAAATTACTTACAAGGACATTCGTGACGTTTGTGTTATTTATTCCTTTACCTGATCCTTTATTAATAAATAAAATTAACTTGCATCTGTTTCAATTTACGTATAATTAAATATTCCAAGAATAATTTATTGACAAATTGATAAATTAACAAAAATCACACAGATATCATAAGAGTCCTAAACTAGCCCGGGCCTGTATCTTGGGACTCAACAGTCAGTTAAAAGGATACACAAAGTTTTCAATGCACTTATGAATTAAAAAAAATCTAATGTAAAAACTGTACCGGTTCAAACCCTACAAACCTGAGACCAGAAAAGAATCGGCGGCGGAAGAAAATGTATTTTTCCTAATTTTTGGACATGCATGTTACTGACGAATTAACTAAAAATGTAAGACTTAAGTGGTTTTCCCATGGACGCCATTGTCAAAACTGGCCCAAATTAAAATGGAACCAATCGGTAAGCATCAGTTTCAAAGAATACTTAATCAAAATCGGGTCACCAAGTTCTGAGGTAACAAAAAAAACAGTAGATTTTTTTTTACAATATTTGCAAATAAATATTATTTTAGTTACGAACATGTAATAGTCAATCCGCTACGTAGCTACGAGCTCATACAGGGTGAACGATATGAGGTGTTACCAAGTAGATTTTTTAAGTCTGGTGTCAAAGTAATAGCATTGAAGTCTTAGGCACGCAAACATTTGGGTTGTAGACCGCAAACGTAAGAACGAGACTGAGCTTCGGCTTATAAAGCTCGTAAGAACCAAAAATGGCTGAAAACCGAATTTCACGTGTCATTTCTCCAGTGCAGTGAGTTTCGGACTCTTTATCTGGTCTATTTTGAAGAGAAAAGTGAGAGCAATTAAACATGCTAGTAAATGCAATGAAGAAAGCGATCGTATTTCACTAGCACATACCACTACCCAGTGGTCGCAAACGTGCTGCGAGCAAATACTTTTTTTACAATTTTAAGACCATGGTCAAGGCAAAAGGTAGTATATTTGATAAAATTAATTTTAATCACAAAATCTAAAAAAAATCCTCTTGTTTTTTATTACTTACAGTAATAAATTGTTGCAACTAAAAAATCGCAGTCCTTTGAAATTGGTAACACTTCATATCGTTCACCCTGTAAAAATCAAGTAATGTTAATCCTTAAGGTTTTTCTTTGTTGCTATGTTTTGTTCAGAAATAATAAATACCTTCATCCTTAAGGTAGGATTTCGCCTGGCAACATTACAACGGTATGTCATTGAATTAGGGGTGGGAGCGTGCGTTCTGCTGATAAGGAAAGCGTGGCGCCTCTACCAGCGATTCTGGGTGGAGCAATTTCTATAATGTGCAGTCGGGTAATTTCGAAAGTCATCTAATTTGGAGAGTCATATAAAAATGACCATTATTTCCATCATATCAAGATACCCTTGAAATTATAATTTCTAACATTCGGAATTACCCAACTGCACCATACATTTAATTTGCTGAGCAATTCGATTACATTTTCCAAAATGTTTGTATGAAACGTTTCTTTTCGTCACACTTGCTGTCTAAGTGCGCCATTGCTTGCATGCGTAGCGGGAGTAATAGAAAAGTGAAATTCCCTCGGGAGTAATAGAAATGTCAGTACGTCATTCAATAATAGATATTTTGTCTTAAAACTATTTTTTTTGTGAGCAAGTGTGATGAAAAACATTGTATGCAACACGGTCGGTAAGCAGAATACTAACTCGAGTCATTAATAGCCCTCCGCCTACGGAGTCAAGCTTCTAACACTCCCGTTATTGGTTCCGTACTTACTTTCTTTGATGCACAATGTATTATTATTGTTACTAATTTCCAATACATCTTTGCTAACAAAAAAAGGAACGTTTCATACAAACATTTTGGGAAATTTGGTGGATCTTGCTTAACTCTATCAGCATAACAATTTTTATCATTATCAAAGAAAAAATCATGTATGAATTAATTAAATCCCAGTTATAAAACCTAGGTCATTTGATTTAACTGTTAAGAAATAGGAAAGGTAAGGTAACAACAGTCATATTTTATACGCGTCGGAAAGCGCAGCGTGGGTAGGGCCCTCACAAGGTGAACTGA
>JALPQI010006945.1:0-24522 GCA_025490895.1 Thaumatotibia leucotreta | reverse complement strand
TAACCAAAAGTATTACAATCGAGAATAATAATCTTTATTGGCTAAAAACCTAACACCGGAATCATTTCGACTCGTATTGATTATGGAAGATTACAAAGCTTTGTAAGTCGGGCCGTTTGTGAAGTCGCCATCAGATAAATCGTAGCGTCCGGAGTGATGAAAAATATTCGAATATGCCTCTATCGTTATGGCATTAAAGACGTGTTTAGGTATTATTGATTGCTCCGGACGCAACGATATATCTGGTAGCGACTGTAACTGAAAAAATAGGTACTGGGACTGAGCCTCTTCTTGGTAATGTGACTTGGGTAAGGTGTGTGTAATAATTAATTTCAACACCGATTTAATTATCTATATGTCAGAAGGACAGCCGAGAACGGGGGGCGAATATTTTATTCCTACTCATCGTACCTACTTACAAAGGTGTATACTATGCATGGACGCACATAATTAAACACAAGGTAAATTACAATCTTTTATTATACTGGTTCACAAATGATAAACCTCTGTCGTGAGAAGAACCAGCAAGAAACTCAGACGGTCATACTTTTTCCAAACTTTAAATAATCACAACAAGTCCACACATAAAACAAGACAACACTTTAAACTATACCGATAGAAAACGACTGGAGAGTTATAAGCTTGCGTCCATGCATCATTTACTTAACCCAGGAATGCTTTATTCCAAGTCTAAATCAAGAATGAAATCCCTGAACACTGCGCTAGTGCCCATTTATAATGTCAGCTCCAAACTACCTGCTTCATAGGCGGGTAGATATCAACATGACGTTTAATGTCTACCTGCATGGACCAAGCAAAGAACATCTCAAGCAAAACATTGCTTATCGTTTTCTACATTTTATAACTCTTAACAAATTAAATGTAAACATTGCAAATAAGACTATTCTCAATGTAAATAACATTATTCCGACGTTCAACGACTTGACATGTCGTACATGTCTGCGCCAACTGAAGCATGTCTCCGACACGGCCATACTGACAAGACAAGCGTCCTCGCTTGTATCTGAAACAAACACGTACACCAGTAGTCTTTGTTACCACTCGGTCACTCCTGACCAAATTATCTGTCTACATAAAATCATCTCAACTCAAGAAAAATAATTTTAATCTTTGCAACTGAATTAAGGATCACTTATGGTCAATTGATTACCACCAATTTCAAATCTAGAGCAAACAAGTATCATCTGGCTTTCGTAGCCACATTTTACGTAAAACATTACAGAAAACTTTCGGAGGAACATAATGTCATTCGTGGCCTATTGGTTATCACATAACCACACACACTACGCGCATCCCCAAGGGATCGCCGATTCATCCCTATGACACTACGGTCTCTAAAACTCGACCTCCGCCAGAGCCTGTCGCGCTCCGCGTACCCACGGACTACTCACAGGCAGACACAACGGGCTACGACCACGATCAAGCCTCTGGTACGGTCGACCCATTCTGACCTCAATACATAATGGGATAGAAATGACTACTGTTACATTTTACAAAATCAAATTTGAAACAATTTTACACACGATCATTTCACACTCCTCTTCTATAACCTGTTAGAGCATCGTAGGAACATCTTACAATCGTCAACGTGACTCTATACACATCCACCACTTTAGCAAGGTACGCAGGTATACCACCAACAGTTATCGGAAATACTGTAAGCAAACTCATTGCCCATGACCTCAGAAATGTACACAGAAAAACAATCTACAGTCATCAACATGTCACAAAACACCCGCTATCCGAGTAAAGTACACGTACACATCTATAACCTTCAGCGCGGTCACTGACTGACCTGAGTTTAACATACTGACCTGAGTAAGTAAAGTTTGCAATAACACTATAACTCTCAACAACATTGTTGGCAAACTCATCATGCACGACCTTAGCAAGGTACGCAGGAATACCATCTACAGTCACCATTAATACTGTAGGAACACTTCATCTACGACCTCAGCGAGGTACGCAGGAATACCATCTACAGTCACCATAATACTGTAGGCACACTTCATCCACGACCTCAGCTAGGTACGTAGGAACACCGTCTACAATCATCACATGATTGTACGAAAACCATCCACAGTCACCAAACTGACTGTGGGCATACTCTGAAGCCAACTTATTACTTTGCCCAACATACGATTTACAACATTCGTCATCACGTTTGGGATTTTGATAAGACAATGTGAAAAATCATGCCAGTATTTAGGCAATTAACACCCTTGCTCATTTTTATCCCCAGAACGTAACGGTATACCAAAAATTCACATCTATCATCACGTCATCAAATATCACTCAGTTACATTTCTTGAAAACCAAGTTCAGTTTTACCAATTAAAAGTCAAAATGATTTAAACTAAAGAGTCAATCCCTCGACTCAAACAAAAACTTAAGCTACTCAACCAGGTTACACCATAACCATGCACCTGATTTAATTTTTGTCCGCGGGCTTGTTAGGATCCAATAACCCATCAGAAGTTAACCATTTCATCCGCGTAAGTGCTACTCCTCGCAAAGAGTATACTGCACATAAAAAGCAGTTCACGTGCACCTTTTACATGCTCAGGAACTTCCGATGCGATTATTAGATCACGCTCAATCCATCGAACTTGCTCTCAGTCCATTGAAAGCTCAAATGACATAAGAACTCATTAAACTTAACAATTACCCTTTCCGCATTTAAAGTAGTTAATACAAAATTAAATGCCGCAATTCAGTATCATATTTTCTTTAGGTACTCATTTAATCAACTAAGGGAATTAAAATCAACTTCATTAACATTTGAAACAGACTAGCAAGTCTGTCTATGTACTTACTACTTTACTAGCTAGCAACCGACATAGTTCTACAATAGTAAAAATGAAACACTTCACTTCAACAAAAACAACAAATGGGTTGCAGTACTCACAGCAGTTACAATACTCCAGATGCTACACCGAGCAATAGAGTCTTAACAACCACCTCCATGGCTGTCGGACAATCAAAACGCATTGACCACTTACACCATTAAACCAAACGCACGCCACTCACAGTCGTGGCCGCACTGAGACGGAAAAATAGATCCGATTTTACACCTACGACTACGAATGATAAATGGTGTATGTAGTCCGAGAAAACTGAACCCAACAAAAATGTAAATAGTTTCATTCCACGATTGCAAACTATAATGACTAATTCTAGTACCCACCATTTTAATTGAACTAAGGTAGTCAAACTGAAACAATTGACGGTCCAAATAATAAGAAATGATTATCATCATCATCACCATAACCACCATCATCATCACAATAACCATCATCATCATCATAATAACCATCATCAACATCATAACCACCATCATGATCATAACAACCATCATCATCATAACCACCATCATCATCATAACCACCATCATCATCATCACCACCATCATCATCATCATCATCATCACCACCATCATCATCACCACCATCATCATCATCATCATCATCATCATCATCATCATCACCACCATCATCACCACCATCATCATTATCATCATCACCATCATCACCACCATCATCATCATCATCATCACCATCATCATCATCATCATCACCACCATCATCATCATCATCACCATCATCATCCTATATCAGAAATTGTTAAAATAGATCTCAATGCGTTTAATAAAACTTTAATAAAGTCTTTAATAAACTTGCGTAACCTTACGTTATCGCTGTCTAATTTAGTTTTAATGTTGCATTTCTTGCTCAAGTTTTAACTCTATAGAATCGAAAGGGTAGAAGCCCTCGATGACTCAACAACATTAGCTCAGGGCTCAAATAGCTCAACAAAATGTGAACTCCTCACCGGATTGACAACGTGTCTACACCACGCGCTGCACCACGTGTTCACGGTAGGCAGCAGCGACACCAGCCATCAGCCTCTGGCACGCCGTCGGGACATGATGACAGCAATAACTTGCAGGCCGGCAGCTCGCTCCAATTCACCATGTTGAACTGTAATCATCAAATTGTACGGAATCAGTTTTATGACAGAGATATTTTGCACGCGAGCACTCAACTTAACCTGATCACAAAAATAAAAAGTTGAGGTTAGGGTATTGGTATCTTTTGGTAACTTTGTATTAAAATAATAATGGGACTTCACTTTACTACAACCAAGTTAATCTCACAAATAATAAAACTTTTTGAGAACACAAAAACTTCACGCTAAAAATAGAAATGTCAAACTGTTATTTCTTTAAATTAATGCTTCGAATTTTGCATTAAAACAATTGGAACAAAACCTGTCCTTTTATATCCGTTGCTCCAAAAGCAACTCCCGAAGACCTGGAGTCTTTATTCTCTTTAATTTCCTGGACGTTTCAGAGGAAATTGTGGTAGTTTCATCGCAACAGCATAGTCATCCTGAACGGAAGTTCTGGCTGCTATGAATGCGTTGTTCTTGAAATTGAAACATTCTGAGCTCGTTTCATTGCCACAACATAGTCATCAGTATCATCACGAAACATTCTGTAACATAAATTTCACACGCATAGAAAACTTAAAAAAACAGGCATATGAAATCTCTAATCAATTTTTGGTAGACCACAAAACAAAACCACGGGTTACCTGCCCGTATTTCAGAACTACTAGTATTCTAAAAATCAGAAAAGTAACAAGTATGGGGCTTGATATTCTTTGAAACTATTAAAATTACTGTTTTTTTATGTGAAGTGGGTGGAGTACCTACCCACACGTATTGCAACAATAGAAATTCCATAATGAAACTAATTTGATATCTCAAATTACGTCAGCTCGAAACAGACTTTGCTTCAAAAGATACAAGTAGTACACCTTACACCAAATAAAAAAGTAACGATAGTTCAACCTTACCGACTGTCGATGATTTCAAACCTCACTCTTTACGTGTGGTACATTTACCATCAACACTCATTGTAGGCGATGAGTCAACATCCCGCTTTCTGATGTCAGAAGGACAGCCGAGAACGGGGGGCGAATATTTTATTCCTACTCATCGTACCTACTTACAAAGGTGTATACTATGCATGGACGCACATAATTAAACACAAGGTAAATTACAATCTTTTATTATACTGGTTCACAAATGATAAACCTCTGTCGTGAGAAGAACCAGCAAGAAACTCAGACGGTCATACTTTTTCCAAACTTTAAATAATCACAACAAGTCCACACATAAAACAAGACAACACTTTAAACTATACCGATAGAAAACGACTGGAGAGTTATAAGCTTGCGTCCATGCATCATTTACTTAACCCAGGAATGCTTTATTCCAAGTCTAAATCAAGAATGAAATCCCTGAACACTGCGCTAGTGCCCATTTATAATGTCAGCTCCAAACTACCTGCTTCATAGGCGGGTAGATATCAACATGACGTTTAATGTCTACCTGCATGGACCAAGCAAAGAACATCTCAAGCAAAACATTGCTTATCGTTTTCTACATTTTATAACTCTTAACAAATTAAATGTAAACATTGCAAATAAGACTATTCTCAATGTAAATAACATTATTCCGACGTTCAACGACTTGACATGTCGTACATGTCTGCGCCAACTGAAGCATGTCTCCGACATATATTTACTACTCGTACCCAAGCCGATTGCTTCCGCCTCATATTATGTACAATAAGTGGCGGACCTTATCCTTAATTATCGTCTATAGTTTCTAGACAACGTATTTTTACAGCTTTAATTTCATGGAAACTACAACGATACACCTTTTAATCCCACCCTCAATACACGAATCTATTACACGCTATTTAATTCTACATGTTACAGAATACAAATGCAACCCTGGAGACGTGGTACCGGCCAACGAGATTTGCGAATGTATCTGCGTCAAACCGGACATTCTATCATGCCCGTTAACCTGCCAGATCGGTCGGGAGCTCATCTAAGGCTGGTGCATCAAACCATCATCATTATCATTTCAACCGGAGACGTCGACTGATGGATAAAGGCCTTCTCGAAGGATCTGCATAATAAACGGCCACACACCGCCCTCAAACAACGTTGACCATAATCAGGGGAGCTGCTACCGTGATCTCTTATAGCGATTCCGTTTAGGTTTCCTTGTCTATGAAAAAAATGATTCCAGTGTATGGCACTGGTCTCAGCGCGAGCTACTAAGCTATGAACTACCGGCTATAAACACGAACAAAAGATACGCACTCCAGTGTAAATAAAAGAGAAGCGACGATATCCACCCGGAGGTGATAGCTGATAACTGGGCGAGTATCGTCGTGTCTCTTTTATTTACATGGAAGTGCTTATCTTTTGTTCGTATTTATAGCCCACAGTTAATAGCTTAGTAGCTCGCGGTGAGAACAGTGCCTATAGAAACCTTTTTAGATCCAGACCGAACCCTTTGTAATTTTTATCTGTTAAAATTTATTAAATTTTGTAGTAATCTGCTGGCTAATATTCAGAGATTGGAAACTTGGATAGGCGTACGAACGAAAAGTCACGTGACCATTCCCATACATTATTATGGTCACGTGACTTATCGCTTATCGTATACGATTGCAGAATGGCATTCTTGGCTAGATCTGTTGGTAATGTTACACGTCGTTGGTGCAATCTTCCCTAACGATAGGTAATCAATTTCAAGTAGGATTGTTTGAACAATATGTGAATGTTATTTAAGTCAGGAATATATTTATTTTCTCCAATATGCTCGGAAATGTTCGCATTAATGTAGCAAAAACGAAACGCGAAGTACCTTCTTATGTACCAGCTCAAATTAAAAAAAAAGATTTTCATTATTGTACAGTTTTTGCGGCCGCGAAATTGTACTAAAATCCATTAATGTATTGTTTTTTACTTCTTAAAAACTACTTTTGGACTTTGAAAAAAATGCATACAGCCAAATTCTAAAGCCACGACCAAACGCCTGGTCTGGATAGAGCGAGAGACGGCGATCAAATCTATGGCCGTCTCGTTCTATCATGAGTTACAAACGCCTCGGTGTGTCAGGTCGTGTAGGTACGGTTTAATGAAACCATAGATATCGTTACTATTTTTTATGAACGACCATGCATTAAAAAAAAGTTTAGGCGGGAATCATAAGAGATTTTTTCTTTTCAATTGTTATTCAATTTGCAAGAAGAATTACTTAATCGATTGTAATAAATTTCTTGAAACTTCTAAATAAAAATGAGTTCAACTTCAAGTGACGAAGAAATGATAATCGGAACACCGCCGGAATTGCAGGAAGAAGCTAAATTAGTCAAAAATAACTTATTACCACCAAAATCAGCAGAAAAGTATCGGAAAGTATATGAAAATTTTATGGCTTGGAAAACCAAGAAAAATACGAATTCATTCTCGGAAAATGTGCTTTTAGCGTATTTTAACGAAATGTCTAAAGATAAAAAACCAAGTACGTTGTGGGCAATATATTCGATGCTGAAAAGTACTATTCAACTCGAACAAGACATAAATATTAAGAATTACAGCAATCTGACATCATTTTTAAAGCGGCAGTCGGCGGGCTTTAAAAGCAAAAAATCAAAGATTTTGACCGAAGAAAACATAAATACATATTTAAACGAAGCTCCAGATGACATGCACCTAGCAAATAAGGTAGGTGATTTTTTTTGCTGTTTTTAGGGTTCCGTAGCCAAAATGGCAAAAACGGAACCCTTATAGATTCGTCATGTCCGTCTGTCCGTCTGTCCGTCTGTCACAGCCGATTTACTCAGAAACTATAAATGCTACAATAACGAAATTTGGTGAGAATATGTGTTGTATGAACCGCTACAGGATTATGATACTAAATTGTAAAAAAAACTATTGGAATGGGGGCCCTCCATACATGTAACTGAGGGATCGATTTTTTTTTTTAGTTTTACATAAGCGTGTGGGGTATTGATAGAAAGGTCTTTGAAAATGATATGAAGGTTTATACATCACATTTTTATTTAAGCAAATCGTTTTCGAGATATCAGCTCTCAAAGTCTGAAAAATGTGTCCCCCCCCCTCTATTTTTTAAACTACGCGATATAAAATTCTGAAAAAAATATATGTTATGCACATTAATAAACTCTATCAACGATTTTTGGTTTGATTAAAATATCTCGTATAGTTTTTGAGGTAGGTTGATTTAACTGTAATAAATAAATAAATATTTTAATAATAAATTGATAATGGTACGGAACCCTTTGCGCGCGAGACCGACTCGCACTTGGCCGGTTTTTTTCTATTTATTATAATTATATCTTCATTTGTTATTTGATACCTAAGTGAAAATGTACTTCAAATTATGATATTTGGTTTGTATTCGTTGCAGGTGGCGCTTATTTTTGGTGTAAATGGCGCATGTCGAATGATAGAAATCACAAATTTGACTACAAATGATGTGACGTGTCATGACGATATAATGTTAGTTACGCTACGTGACACAAAGCCGAAACTCGACCGCAAGTTTGTTATCAGTCAAGAGTTCGTGCCCCTAGTGAAAAAATATCAAGCGCTACGTCCGAGTTCAATAAAATCCGACAGATTTTTTGTTAACTATAGAAATGGGAAGTGCACAAACCAAGTCATCGGTAGACATAAGTTGGCGTCAATTCCGATGCTAATAGCAAAATATTTAAGTTTACCTGACAGTGATTGTTATACCGGGCATTGTTTCCGTAGAACCTCCGCTACTTTGTTAGCCGATTCGGGGGCGAATATAACAACTCTTAAAAGACACGGAGGCTGGAAGTCTACTGTTGTAGCTGAGAGTTATATAGAAGATTCGGTGCAAAACAAAATCGACATATGTAAAAAAATAAACAAAACTATCAAGCTTCAACAGTCAGACTCCCAGCCTTCTACATCAAAAAATATACCCACAGTTGACCACTCCCAAGTTTTAGACCAAAGCAACTCAAACACAAATCAAACGTTTAATATTACCAACACTCCAACTTCAGAAAACATACAACAAACCAATATAACAGTGCCCGGTAAAACAATCACTTTAAACATTTCTAACTGCCCGAATATGAGCAATGTATTTAATTTCAACTAAAGCTGATAATTGCATAAAATATTCTGTATTTAAATTTTAACTGTTGTGTGTGTTTTTTTCGTAATAAAATGAAATAAAAATATTTTGTTTTATTTCCTTGCATGTTTGGAGAAAAGTCCTATATGTGCCTCGGACGGAAATAGAATTTCGTGGATTCGTATGTAATTGTCGGCCTCAGCTTCGCTTCGTCCGACAAAAAATACTCATCCACGAAATTCGCTTTCCCGGCCTCTGCAATAATGTACTATTTTTGAATTATGTCAAATTCAGTTTGAACGGAGTACTGAACAGAATTGTGAAAATATTGTTTCTAATTTAGAAGACGAATCAAGGTAGATAATTTCTGCCCTAAAATATCTTGGTTTAAACAAAATATGACAAATGAATAGTACATTTCCTAACTAGTGCGGGAAAACTTTTTTTTGGCGAGGGTGAAAGTTGGAGCCCGAGTGAAACGAGGGCGATAACCACCCAAGTTAAAAAAAAGTTTTTGCACGTGTAAGGGACGACTTTTTTCATAACAAGTGCGTCAAAAAGATAAATTAACGCGCGCGAAGCGTGCGCAAAGTTCGTTTTTGCGCACTAGTTAGGAAAATACTTTGTCTCATTTTATGGAAACATTATTGTATGGTAATGACTTTTACAGGAAAAGTTCTAAGTAAATAAAATTAGTTGTCATTTTCAATACATGAACAAAAAACCATTTAAGGGGTAGAGGTACTAGAGGTAAACAACTTTCTTTGACTTTATATACAGGGTGATCAATCCAAATGGGTCAGTATGGCGATTTTGGAAACCATAACAGATAGCATATTATTATCTTAGGAACCATGAGATCAATTTTAGTAAAAAGAAGAACTGCATTCAAACACTTACTCGGCCCAGGAATCGAACCTGCACTTTTTGAAAATTTCGTTATTTTCATTTGAATATCGGTTGTGCAGCTCTTAAATAATAAATGTTACTAAGAAACATAATATCTAAAACTAATAAAATGCATTGTTTTTAAACAATAATGTTTTATTTTTCAATACTTCAGTGACGTCGCCGGCCGGACTTTGTATGGGGAAGTTACAAACTGTGAGAGATATCGAAATCTGTTCTTAGGAATCATGGGTTCGTTTTTAGATTTAATAATAATGGCATGGTTCCTTAGAACGAAGTTACTGATCTTTGTGATACTATTACTATAGGTACTGGAGTAACTAACAAGAATCCTGTAGGCTTAGCACAGGATTAGTGCGACAATATGTCGCCGCGAGATAGCCTATTCATCCCTCTTTTATTGTTATAGTTAGTAAAAGATGAAAAATCTATCTCGCGGCGACATACTGACCATACCAATCATGTGCTAAGCATGGGATCCCTTTCTTTCCCATATATTTGTTAATCCGAATTTCGTTAGTCAGAAATTGATATCCATATAATTTACTGATATAAGCATCAATGGTCATCATTTTTGTTAAGTATAACGATTAATAGATCTAACATTACTAACCTATAACATTACATACTCTAATTACAAAAGGTATAAAATTGCTGACTATAACATTCAAAGGTCTATCTATCCTTTTTTTGAAATATTTTAAGTCATTCATTTGAACCTACTAATGGTTCTTACTCATATTGTTTTAATAACTAACCGAATTTCATCCAAAATTTAATATTTAATTTAAATTAAGAAATGTATGGACTATGATGCAACTTAGGAAACTTCCTTACCTACTCGACTCTAAGGCAGGTCAGTGTAGGTACGACGACGAGCGAAGCGAGGAGGAGTGTTAGGTTGAACTGTGACCTTACAGCGCGCGAGCCGAGCGAGCGAAGCGAGCGTGCCGCGGCAGCGGCCGGCGAAGCGCCAGGACCGACTTTTAAAATAATACTCTTACTATTTACTTACTAAGTTTATTACCAAGTTTACTTACTAAATTTATTAGGTGGTTACATTGACCATCATTACATTGGCATTGACATAATCACGCGACAACAAATAATTACAACTTGCGAATATAGACGTTGTAACAGTTATAATAAGGAAGGTTATTGCTTTTAACATTCTGGAAATGATGCTGTATGGGTTTTAAAAGTTATGGGCATCGACTTTTATGACTAACAATAATTATGACCTACACAAAACTGACCACCGATTTATAATATTAATTTTTATGACTTATGACAATATGACTAAAAAAAATTCCGACCTACAACGTTATTCGCTTCAAAAATCGAACTTCAAACTTTATGGGAACCAATAGAGACCCGCTAAGCATACTGGTAGCTATTAGCTTCCTGTCCTCTTGGTCCTGACACATTCTACTCGTAGACTCTAATTATATTTGAAATGGAATATATACTTTAAAAGGTGAAAATAGTATCCCCACCTGACAGTGAATATCTCTGATTTAACGTGGGGTGAAAATTATTTTACAATGCATTATGTCGGAAACTGCTCTTTTCAAGGCTATACTTATGCATAGAAAGTGGCTCTTTTCCGCACACGTGCGGGAAAATAGCTTTTTAATTGGTGAATAATCCAAAAATGTTGTATTGTCCAAAGTGTCCAAACCAAGGTATTCTTTAAATGACAACAATCGAACTTACATCTTTGACTTTATTTTAAAATATAAATGTTTACAGAGAATACATTAAAAGTGTAAATATAAAAAAAAATAATTTTAATTTTAAGAAAAACTAAGATATTTGCTTTTCTTTAATTTTTTCAAATCATTAACACCTTTATATTTTAATGCTGCTCCACTCCAACTCAGACCCATTTTCAAACGGTGAGAAACGCGCTCTCATTGGTCGTTCCTATTTGTCTACCTTTTTCATAGTGAAAGGTCCATATCGTACCGAATTAAACCTTTTAAGTCCATTGACAAACATTTTATTAATTAAAATTTTCATAGATATAAAAAACAGCACTCAAAAGTGAAATTACTATAATAAAATGTTGATTTCTGTGACAAATAAATAAAGTTTTTGTTTTCTTAAGTGCTACACAATTTCTTTTTGTGACACACGTAGCCCAAATGTTCAACTCGGACCGAGTCACCGAGTAAACGACGGTATTGGGCCAGGATTGGCTAGTTTATTTATTGGTAGTTTCAGTTTCTTTTCACCACATAAATTTGTTTGTTAAAAGTATTTCGTTCTCTCGTTCTCATTCGTATATCTTTGATGGAGTTTTTACACCACAATGGAAGTAAATAGTGGTATTAGTGATATTCAGTTGACGCCTCCGGAAATTCGTGAAGAAGCGCAAACAAAAATAATAACAAAAATTAAATAAAATGGTACTATTACTTCTGACTTTTTTTTCCTCACATACTGCATTGTAAAATGTTGTTCGATATACGCGTAGAAATGTAGGCGTCTTCGCAACTCGTGTCGGCAAAAAACACTCACTTCGTTCGTGTTTTTAACTCACCGACACTTGTTGCGAAAAAGCCTACTTTCCACACTTGTATCGAAAATAACTATTGGCAGAAGTGTGTGCATAGGTAGGTAGAAGAGACTGTGATTAAACTTTTTAATCAAAAGCGTTTTTATTTTTCAATGCAGTACAGTGATACCTTGCTTGTGAGTGACTGTGCTAGCAATTGTGGGATAACTATATGAAAACTAGTCCCACTGTAAGCTCGATTACGGCCAATGTTGTGGGTACTAAATCATGCTGTAATTTGAGCCCGAAACCAATCGAATCTCACGCAGTCCTCGCAATTGATTCCATGGATACGATAATTGCTTTGCAATCAATTCGTTTCCACTAAAACAATTTTACTTCCCAGTGGTTATAAATACATTTTGTGGATCACGGCAGCCATCTGATAACATGAAATATTTAATCTTGCTTGCTTATTTCCAGGTAAGTTTCTTCTTTTTTGGGTAATTCTTCGAGGGCCTAATATTTGATCTCTGAGAGCTAGAATCAATGAACTCGTTAGTTTAAAGGGTCGGTTTTATTTGATAGGTCGGTTACACTTGTAGTCAATGGGGACAGGAGTCTATTTTTGTGTTATGGGCAAACTTTAGATTAAACTCGCAAAGCATGCAGTATAGCTGCATTTTTGGTATGTTGTTTAGACACCATAGAGCACTATAAAACCACATTTTGCAAGCAAAAAAAAGTTGTGCTAGTTACGTAGTACGTGAAAAACTGCGAAATTTACGGTCATTTTTCAGTTTCTGATTTTTATTAAAAAAACCTTACGTTTTTTGACATTATACGTTAGAATGCGTTTAAAGATTAATAAATTTCCAACAAGTTGAGCTAACGTGTATTACCGTAGGTCTTATAGTTTCAGAGACTCGAGACTTCTTAAAAGTACTCTTTTTTGTAAACTAGCGTTATTTTGAGTTGTGCTAAGGTTTTCGGCTTAATATCGCCTCACCTAATTATGCTACGAAAAACATGCAATAATGAGCTTATAGCGCACTTAATATTATTTCGATAAAGGGTAAAATCATGTCAGCAAACTTTGTAATTGAAAATAAAAACGCGTAATTCAAAAGGCAGTAGGCCCGCTATCTAAGTTTTTCATACAAATCGCAAGTCGTGTTGCAAAGCTGCAATTTTAGTATATTATATAGGCTCTATAAAGACGTACAAAAAAGCATATTTCAAGAAAAACGAAAAAGGAATTTCGGCATAGGACGAAAAAAACTGAAAAAATATTGGACTTCTTTTACTTTTTGACGTTTCATTAAAAAACTATTATCTTTTTGATACTAATTGCTATAAAACTTAGGAAGAATATTCAATTTGAAAGGATTTGAGCTACATTGCATTATCCTAAATCAGTGTTTTTCAAACTTTTTGGTGTCACGGCCCTTTTAGCCACTCAATTTTTTTCGCGACCCCCCATACCTCGTTTCTACGACAAATACCTATTAAGTAGTACAAATTCCTATAACAAGTATAACTAATTTGGAACGCACCTTTCTATCATTCACTCAGTTACATATTATGCGTTTTAGAACGCACCCTATATTTATTTATGTGGGTAGGTAGATTCTGTTTATCAACCTACCCATTATTTTTCTTATCATGTACCACCGTATATTCGTAGCTGAGGGACTTGGATATTATTGAGTAAATAACGAAAATGGATAATGATCAAAATTGTAAATTCGATCAAAGGTAAAGCTTTGCAAACCCCTCTATTTCGAATGCGATGCTCTGTATGCGAAGATATGGGTGCACTTCATCAAAACCTACTCTATCACACAGAAGTAAGATGGCTTTCGAAAGGAAAAGTTTTGACACGCGTCATTGAGCTTAAATCAGAATTATTAATGTTTTTACAAGATAACAAAACTGGGTTTGCAGATTTATTTTGTGATTATGTTTGGCTATTGAAAGTAGCATATCTTGCTGATATCTTTGAACACTTAAATATTATGAACGCAAGTATGCAAGGTAGAGACGAGAACATAATTACAGCAACAGATAAAGTGAACGGATTTCTTGCAAAAATTTATTTGTGGATAAGATCTTTACATAGTATGCATTTTGATTATTTCCCTTGCATGGCTAAAATCATCCAAGGAATATCTTCAGATGTCTCCGTGAACATGTAAATTCATATTCCCGTGATGGCGGAGAGCTTGCAAAGTTTAAAAAACCAACTCTTTAGTTATTTCTCAAACGAAACATTGGTTGGTGATGGCAAAAGTTGGATTTTGAATCCTTTTTTGAATAGGTCTGTTGAGCTGGCGGATCTCAATGCCCCGGTAACGGTAAAAAAAACACTTCTGGAACCTGCATCTGATAGAATGCTTAAGTTGGAGTTCGTATCTATTTCAATTGGTGCGTTCTGAGTAAAAAGAATGACAGAATATACAAATTTAGCAAAAGAGGCCCTTAAAGTTTTGATTCCATTTGCTACTTCATATTTATGCGAGCTGACGTTTTCAACAATGGTGGACATAAAAACAATAAAAAGAAATAGATTAAATTTAGAAAATGATTTAATTGTCAGCGTGTCGCGACAAGAACCTCGGTTTCACAAATTAGTCAAAATGAAACAAGCTCATTCTTCACACTAAATTGTCCTATCTAATTATAAAATAAATACAATTTATCTTAAATTATGTGTTTTATTAATAATATTTAATTTAAAAAAACCTCCGACTTTTTAAGTTAGGAAAAATCAAATCAGGCTGTCATAAGTCATAAGTTGCTCTTAAAGCTGAACTTCGTCGCGACCCCCCTGGATAAGTGCCGCGACCCCCCCGGGGGTCGCGACCCACAGTTTGAAAAACACTGTCCTAAATTATATAAATTTAGAGATACGACATTTCAAATTGTGCCCTTCATTAAGTTAAGAAAATAAATGCATGTTTTGAAGCCTCGTATACCCCCAACTATAAGACTTACAGTAATTGTTATCGGCTCAATTTGTTTAAAATTTAATAAAGTTATTATCTACAATTACTTTTTTTTCCTTAGCGCGAACATTTTGCCAATATTTAGTGAATAGCTTTAACGTAACCTAAAATTTGTTTATGTTTTGATAAAAGGGCACTTTTTGAAATGTCGTATCTCAAAATAGATATAACTTACGGTGATGCAACGTAGCTCAAATCCTTTCAAATTTAATGTTCTATCTTAGTTTTATAGCAATTAGTATCAAAAAGATAATAGATTTTTAGGTAAACGTCAAAACCTAAAAAAAGTCCGATTTTTTTCCGTTTCTTACGTCCTATGCCCGAATTCTTTTTTTTGTTTTTGTTGTAATATGCATTTTTGTATATATCTATAAGACCTTTATAATATACCAAAACTGCAGCTTTGCAACTCGACTTGCGATTTGTATGAAAAACTTAAATAGCGGGCCTCCTGCCTTTTGAATTTAGCGTTTATACTTTCAACTACAAAGTTCACTGACCTGATTTTACCCTTAAATTAAAGGATATTAAGTGTGCTATAAGGTCATTATATATTTGCATATTTTTCATAGCATAATTAGGTGAGGCGATATTAAGCCGAAAACGTTAGCAAAACACAAAATTTTATCTAGTTTACAAAAAGGAGTACTTTTTAAAGTCTCGAATCTCTGAAACTATAAGACCTACGATAATTCATGTTATCTCAACTTGTTGGAAATTTATTAATTTTTAAACGTTTAATAACATGTGATATCAAAAAACGTAAGGTTTTTTTAATAAAAATCAGACACTTAAAAATGGCCGTAAATTTCGCAGTTTTTCACGTACTACGCAGCTAGCACAACTTTTTTTTGCTTGCAAAATGTGGTTTTATACTGCCCTGTGGTGTCTAAACAACATACCAAAAATGCAGCGATACTACTTGATTTGCGAGTTTAGGGTAAAATGATGTATGATTTGACCGTACTAAAAGTCAAAGTCAAAATATTCTTTATTCAATTAGGCCCAGCAACGAGCGTCTTTGAATCGTTAAACTAAATAGCGAATGAGAGAAACAAAAAAGCTACTTCCGGTTCTAACCCTACACCACTGCCTGAGAAGAATCCGGCAAGAAAATCAGCGGGACTTTAATTATTGCCGCCACAAATTATCGGGCCGTCCGATCTTTGATAATTTATTCCATAAAAATTATGTTTATGTCTTTTCTGCCAGCCAGGTTGTAGCAGGCTCTGGTCCCTTGCAACACTATCTTCTAAATCTTTGTCTCTCTTCTAGTGATTGTTGTGATAGCGATAACATCACCTTTATTGTACAAACTACAAACCCGTATTGTTAACGTGTTTTATTGTACTACTTTTATATAAAATATTTATGTAAACGTATTGGGACTGGTCGGAAAACAGGATTTTCAAAGTCAATGTCTTTATTCAAACAGGGATGGTGACAAACTCTTTTGGTCATTATTAAGTTACACCTGAAATTAAAACTACTTTCGGTTCTAACCCTACACCACTAACACGAGAATAACCGGTAAGAAACTTGGCGGGGACTTGTTTTTTTTTTTCAAATAATCATAGGTACATCTTACAACTAACATGCACTCAAAAATTAGACATAGATTGATATTAGTAAATAAATTGAGGTATAATAAAAATAACTATATTTTAATTGAAGTGTTTGTTTCAGGTGTTATTGTATTATACCTCTAGTCGTTCAAGTGGTTACGAATGGTTTTTTGACAATGGTACGTTTACAGTTATATATAATGTGAGTGATCCTAGGAACAACTAGAATTAACCATGATGGGTCAAACTCTCTGCAAGAAACGTGTAGGTAATTTATTTAAAGAGTATATCTAACCACATACTATTTACTAGATTCTAAATAAAATATATTGACATACGATTCGAGGCAAGTAGTTACACAATTTCAGGGCTGTGTCAGTTTGTCAAGACTGCACTACCAAACTTACTCCGTATGTTGAACTCAGTTATGATTCCAACATAGGTAGATAAGTCGTTGTCTATGCGCGAAGCGATTTGGTTGATCGATATGACTCTGTTATTGATGAGTAATTAAAATGCGAATTAGTACGGCCCGGCAGCTGCTAACAATTTGTCATGAGTAAGTAACGCGAGCAAATTGTGACCGAATTACTGATCTATCTGCAGTAGAAGCAGAAGCTGTTGAGAGGTGGACAGACGGACGTGGAAACGGCTGTACAGTTTAGTTCCTGGGCATTGACGATGACTACTGTGCAGCGAAGCAGGTGCTGTGGCAATACCTTAGGATTGTCAGCATAAATGTCCCTCGCCGCAGGAGATGAAACTGAAGATAATGTTTTTTTTCGACAAGATTTAATAAATCCTGAGAGAGTATGACGACCGGCTGCCTGAATTTCTAAAGATGAGAGAAATGCCGGAGGAAAAAGGGGGGTACGCAGCTTGTCGACGGATATCGTAGCCCTAAAGATAAGTCTTGATGAAGTCATTTTGAAATTTGACGCGTCTCAAATAACTAGTGCAAAGCTACGTGTTTAAATCATTAGTTTTCGGTCTTACTTGCCGAGGCGACTTACTTGGCTCATATGCCGAGTCACGTTTACTTGTTGTTGTTGACACTTTGAAATGAGTTGCGCGCGCCGTTTCGCCGCCGCCCGCGCTGCCTCCACGTGCGAAGTCACCTCCCGTTTGTCGTAGGTACGCAAGTTTATACCGCTGTCGTCGCCGGATACACGGGATCCCAATATTGGGAAAAGTCCTTCAACCCTTATTTGGATAAGGAGGGATTTTCAGAGATGGAAAGTAGAGAAAGGTGCACAAGGCACCTCCCTAGACTCGGCACCGTCGAGCCAGTTCATTCTCGTGTTGGGGTCGTTACACGGAGTAAGGCGTTTTACGTGTCATATTAGACTTCGGTGTGGCTGAAGACGTGGAGCAATACGTTCGGGTGAAGACTGGCTACTTGCTGAGGGTGCAGCAGCTGCGGTCGTACTTCAGCTCATTTGTGGTGCGCGTATCACAAGCGCTGCAGAATACCATCAGTGCACAAGACAAACACAACGCCCTTCGGCCAGAAGTCTGCACCACAAGTGCATTGCGAATGTGATTATGTTGATTTAACTATACATGGTGGAATTTTGTAATGCCACCTGAAGTGGAAGTACCTACTCTTAATACTGTAGATAGACAATTTTACTCAAAGAAAACATTCCTTTATTTTTTAAAAGAAAGAAAACTGCATTCAAAGATTTTTAGAAATTCGCTTATCGGTCGTCGGTATTCGGTAATCGAACCGACTAACATGCTAAAAGTTGCACTTTTATTGCATCGATCGTTAGGGTCAATTCTAAGGATGAAATCTCTAACAAATTCCGTAGAAGAATAAATTTGTGTAACCAAAAAGGAGGAGCCCATTTCGAACAATTATTTTGTTTGTTTACTAATTTCATTATCATTAAAATAATGAAAATTTCATTATTTTCGTTTTATTTAATTTATGAACTTTGAAACCTGAATAATTTATTTCAGATTTCGAAGATAAGTCGGATAACGGCAAAGACGGTAAATATTTATAAAAATATCAAATTTTATAAACATAATATAAACTGATATTTATTGTTAATTTGAGAAATTCACGGAATAGTAATATAAAATCTCTATAAATAATAAAAAAAATAAAACTATTTACAAAGCTATAGATTAGAACCAAGGCTCGGACAAACGCCCGTCATTTTGAGAACATAACCCTGTTCCGTACAATAGAAACTTCCTTATCTTATGATGTTAACTTATTTTATTTTATAAGATTTTTTTTATAACACTATCACAATGTTTAGTATGTATTTAGGAGATTGCAACTATTATTTACTAGTAGAACCATAAACTATTTAGAATTTTTGATATTGAATTTCGATCTATTGAGTGTATAATATCTTCCTCAGTTACCGTGATAATGATTATTATTCATGAAATAAATCTATTTAATCAAATTATGTAGCGCGTATATTACTTAAATTTACTTAAATCGCTTATTGGTCATTTGACCAGGATAGGGTTCAGGCGCGGATCCAGGACTTAGTGCAAGGGGGGGTACATTTGCCTATGTTATGATAGTTTATAGTGAGTTTTGCTTGTCAGCTGACAATATGTCGAAATAACATCCACATTTCTAAAATAATTGTTTGGATCACCGTCAAGTCACACCCTGTATTTTATAAACCATCCCACAGAACATAGCTGGTTATTCACGTCTACTTCAAATCCAAACGACGATTATGATTTTGAAGCAACAAATGGTACTGATGAATACGATGAACGAATTACAAATCCTTCGAAAAACTATTTGTATTATAAAAACCAAAAAGGTAAGTAGTTATTAGTTTTCCGTTATTGTCTAATCGTAATCTATCTATAAGTACATATTTATACTGCCACCGTGCGGGCTTTATAATGGCATTACTTTTTGGATTAAGTACCCAATTAGCGCGAAGTTAAAAAACCTTAATTTCAGTCAGCTTCGTAACGACAATTAAGTACAATATCTTTAGGAAGTTAAACTCGATCGATTATCGAAATTTAGTGCTTAATTGTCGTTACGAAGCCGACTGAAATTAAGGCTTTTATCTTCGCACTAATTGGGTACCCCAAAAAGTATAAATGCCCATTACAATTTGAGCGGTGGGGTAATGGTAGCAGTGTATATTATAGTACATTACTATAGAGGACGGGAAGCGAAAGGTTACAGGCCAAGTAGATAATAGATACGCAGATATCTCTATCTAACGCGGCCTGTGACCTTGTTTCTCGCCGAAATTTGTATAGTGCTTTTCTCAAACTTGCAATGAAATTAAAAATCGAAAGTGATTTTCACAGTGAGTACACATTAAACAAATAAGTCAAAGAACGAAACAAATCTACAAGGTAATACAATTTTTTTTTTTTACTGTTTGAGATAATCTTTTACCCGATGACATTGAAATGACATTGAAATAATACTTTTTTTACGGTGAAATGCCAAGATAATATCACTGGCATGTTGGTCAAATATGCAAGGAAAAAAAAAGTTTCTTTTTTTTCTAGTTTTGAATGCCTTACACAAAAAAATAATCTTATGCAAAAACCGAAGAGATATCCAAAAGTAATATCCGATCTAATAACTTAGCGAAAAGGGTAGACCAAGGAAGGACACTGACAATTGTGGACTTTGAAAAGTCGTTTGATAAAGTCAACCATGCCATACTACTCAAAAAACTTGAGGCACTTGGAATTCATGGAGATTTAGTCAGATGGGTAAAATCATACCTTACTAACCGTTTTCAGGCCGTGGTTCTTGGTGGATTCAGGTCTGACTATATCGGAGTTCCCTCTGGCGTGCCTCAGGGCTCCCATTCGGGTCCCCTTTTCTATATCAATTTCATTGCAAGTGTAAGAAAATAAGTTTCAATAGAAGTACGTTTCGTGATTCGGCCGATCCTATAACCACTCCAACAAGAGGCAGAATGTTGAAGAGTTCAGGTTTTGGTCAGAATATATAACGCTTTGTGTCTCCATCTTTGGTAGTATACTGCGGTAGTAAGCGTTTTCGTTGATTTTAGAGACAATAATTTCGACCCTTTAAGTAACTGTCTTGTTTCTCCTCTCAGGACCGTCGGTAGGTCAATATCCGATTCATGGCTCTCATTTAAAATAGCATAAACAGATACTTCATCATTTTCACCACCTAGGGAAGGCATTGTAGTATCATTTTTATGGCCTCTGGACGGCATTGAAGTAACAGATGTAGCTGGAGACATGTCTCATAGCGAAGTTAAACATTGATGAGCTTGAGCAAATGTCCTCGCAATTTTTCTGGTGCATTTTTGTTTTAGGTACCTATGCTATCTGTATTGAAGGCAAAACGTTTCCGAGAAAGAGATGTGTGAAACAACTCCTTTGTTGATGATGTTTAGCACATCTGCAAAGCTAAATTGCTCAGGGTATGGCATCGAAGTATTTCTTCATCAGATGGCATGCGCGAAAACTCCGCAACAGCTTATGAAATTTAAAGTAACACGTAAAAACTCAATGTACTTGTATTTTTAAGGAAAAAGTTTGCAGTGTGTAAAAAAAAATAAAAGTTAGAGTAATTAGGTCAAAAATGTGTTAATACAATTACGTAGGTATACTATACAATTAATACATAAAAAAACTTTAACGTTTATACAGTTAATATGTATTTTCTAGCATTTAAAGTTTTTAAAAACGACGCAAGTTAGACTATGACCTAATAAAATGACGTAAGTGCACGTACATCACTAACAATTCCGTCATATAATGCAGCATCTTGACAAGCGACTATGAAGATTTTGTAGAATACAAGCGCAAGTGAACATAAGATCACCCTTTAAAAAATCTTGAATTTACGTAAAACTCATAGCATAACATACCATAGTATATATATATTAAATTAGTTTAAAATAAATTATTATTCACGTATCATTATCCGGAGAAACATATCGTATATGAACATGCGACGGGTCATTTTATGGCAATAATTAGCACCCAAACAGCAGTAAGTCCACATACGTTTGTTTTGCACAAACATATCTAAATAGCATTTAAAATAACTCACCATTGGAGATATCATTTCCCGTTTCCATTTTTGTTAATTTTGATTCAACATACGACACATAATAACTGTCCGAGAAAAATGACGTATCTGATGTTACGACTGCGCGCTCGCCACCGTTAGCGACGTAAAACAACGAAGCATGTGCACAAGTAGCATTATTTTAGGACCATAAATCACTTACGTCGTTTTCCGTGTAAATTATCTCTGAAACTAAATAACTTAGAATAAAAATTAGTTTCGTATAATGATAAACGCATATTTTAAAGGCTATTTCCGTAATAAAAATACTTTTGACGGATGATCACATGTTGCGTTATTTGACTAAGGGTGCGAAATATATGGCAACTTGGGGTTTTTTTTGTGCATGTGAAGGACTGTGCATTTTGTTTCGTTGAGGTTAAAATAAGCCAATCCAGGCACCAATCCTTAATTCTATGCAAATCCGACTGTAGTTTGTCATAGTCTGTTAGGGGGTTAATTAATAGCTTAGAGTCGTCGGCAAAGAAACTGAAAGTTGATTCTATGGTGGACTGCAGATCTGTGACATATAAGCTGAACAAGGTGGTTGAGATTACCGATCCTTGTGGTACGCCACTCCAAACGTCAAACTCGTTAGAGACACTGTCAGCAACTCGCACTATAAACTTTCTCTCTTTAAGAAATGATTCAATCCACTGTAGAAGCTTTCCTCTTATTCCAAAGTGCTCCAATTTGGCAAGAAGCCTACGGTGTGGCACTCTGTCGAAGGCTTTTTCATAGTCTAGGTATATGACATCAGTTGGTTCCGCGTTATCGAGGTGATCTGACCAAACCTTGACACAGGAAAGAAGGTTGGTGACAGTAGATCTTCTCTTCATGAAGCCGTGTTGTTGGTCAACAATGATGTGATTGTTGTCTAAAAATAGCCTGATTTCGTCATTTATTTACCCTCCATCAGCTTGACGGCAAGACAAGTTAGACTTATCGGCCTATAATTATTGGCATTGAGTTTGTCTCTTTTTTTATAGATTGGCGTCACTAGGGCATTTTTCCACTTTTGCGGTACGGTTGATGTATGGAACGACTCATTCATGATGTGTGTAAGCGGTGTCAAAATGGCTCTACACTTCTTTAGCACTACTGCTGGAATGCCATTAGGGCCCATAGAAGTAGCAATTGAGTAGAACAATGTCGCACAACTGCATGTATTTTCCACAAGACACATTTGCTAAGGCCAAAATCGACGATGATTCTGATTTTTTAGAAGAAGGCAAGATTTGAAACACTGTTTTATAAAAATCTCGCATTCTTTTCGTTTCCAATAAATGATATTAGAAACCCTAGTGTAATGTAACAATTTGGCTACAGCCACTTTTCAGAAAGAGCTCGAATAAAGGAAATTACGTTAACCCGAATCACAAAATCGAACAGGGAGCTCAGAAATACTTCTAAATATGACAACAAAATTGATGAAAAACATCCTCAAACCATGGGCATTACGAAACATAAACAAAGAGCAAGCCTATCAACACGGAAAATAAAAATAAACAACTTTGAAAATATGACTTCGCCATTTGATAAAAAAGTGTAAAAAACACTGCTTTTTCAGTAACGGATGTCACGGTGAACGACTTATAGCTAATTTCAATTAAATATTTTTAGCATAATAAGTAAGTATCAATAGACCAATTAATAAGAATATGAAATATAATGAGCAAAGGATTTTTATTTAAAAAGTTTTCCTACAGAAGATAAAATTAGAGGCAAGAAAAATGCTAACATTTGTTTTTTCGACATCAATGGATAAAGTATCATAAAACTAAAGTTATACACTTTGGATTCAAGTAGTTTTTATCTTGCATGAATACTTGTTAAAATCGATATTAAAAAACGTACATTTTCAAGAAAATAATAATGATATCATTTATTTAATATAATATTAAACTTTGTGCAGATTTCATTCCGCATACGTTAAACAGCTCTAGATTTTCTGGTTAACTTTAGCAGCGTGTTGTTTAGTTTTCTATAGTGCGAGTAATCGTTTTGGCTCCCTGTAAGTAGGGAAATATTTATCCCATGCCTTTCGTTTGTCCTGTATTTTTTGTTTAATATTTTTGTCGATCCATGGTTTGAGTGATGGCTTGCGCGGTGGCCTTGAATTCGGCGTGTGTTTGTTCGTGGCTTCGAGGACTGTGGATTCAAAAGCTTCCCATTTGCAGTTCATTGTATTGTGTGCGCTGACTACACTCAAGAGGTTGCATTCGTTCAGGCTTGAATCTATACTGTCTGTGTCGGACTTGAAGTAATTTTTCCTTGTCGATTTTGTAATCTCGTTTAATCTGCCGTTGTTTTCCAATTGCATTGTAAGCAGCAGAAGATCATAGTCAGATTTCCCCACAACTGGTTGGTGTTCAATTGATGTAATAAGATTTTCGTCGTTACTCATGACCAAATCGATGAGGGAGGAGCGGTTGCCCACTCGATGGC